>JAXIVJ010007098.1:0-62618 GCA_036785665.1 Chirona hameri
CCCAGTTCAGCCCCCCTCCCCCCACACAACTTTTCTGGAGAAGCGACGCCCCTGCCACGTCTTATTTTTCATATTCCAATCTTTATTTTAATAGGAATTACATGCAAACTAGAATCAGCTTCCGCCATAAAAAAGTGTGTTTGTATGTGTGTGTGGGGGGGGGGGGGGGTCGGCCGCCATAAAAAGCGGGGGTTGACCCCCCGGTTTTCAAAAGTGTGGGGGGAGATCTATAAAGTGATGTCATCACCCGACCGGCTCATGCCCTCGGGGCACAAAAAGAAAGGCTTCGTTTCGAAAGACTAGAGCGTAGTAAGAAATTTGGACTTCGATTTGTGAATGACGAAAGTCCATTATTTATTAATTTCATCTGACCCCCAGCCTAGGTGTTCCCTACCAGTACCCTATTTTGAAAACTCATCGGATTTCGCATGCATGCATTGAGAGCTGATTTAAAACAAATTTGCATTAGCAAAAATTGTTAAGATTGTTTTATATATCAGGAAATGTGTACATTTTGCGCCGATTTCCGGCGGTGGGGGGGGGGGGGCATAGTTATTTTGCCCCCCCCCCCTGGATCCGCATGTGGCTGTGATTGATGCGGGTGATGGCGCAAAATACCACACGTTCTGGATGTCCGTGAAGTTAGCCAACAGCCAACAAAACGGAAATTTGCAACGGCCGATTTGTTCGCCTAAAATACGCATGTAGATCAGGTCGCATACGAGGGTCACGAATCTGATGTTATTTGTAATGCCAAGGTCAAGGTCAAATGCGTAAAGAAGGTTGTGTACCCTTATGTACCTTGTTACGGACAAACGGTACACCGCACGGCTTTTTAAATGGCACCATTCGAAAGAGCGCCTCCAAATGAAGGTGGGATTTTTCTCGTAATTTCGATTAAGGTCACTCAAGGTCACCCATCAATCACTGGCGGATCTAGGGTCCGAGAATGGGGGGGGGGGGCTAAAATTTCGCTCCGCTTCAGCAGCGAAAGTTGTTGACCGGGGGGGTGGGGATGGAGTCGGGTTGTCAACACGAAAAATCGTTGAGCGGGGGGGGGGGGGGGAGATAGTGGTGTCGGGTTCTCAAGAGAGTCATTGACCGGGGGGATTTTTTTTCTTCCTAATTATCACTTCAATGCAGGAACACGCGGGGCGGGGGACATCCTTGTATTGAATTCCCGCCATGCTCCTGTGTGTGAGTGTGGGGGGGGGGGGATTTGCCCCTAATGCCCCCACTCCTCTGGATTCGCCAGTGGTAAAAAACAGACAAACCCAATTTTACCTCTTCTGTCGCTTTCAAACATTTTTTTTTAAGCTGAGTTCATGCTGAGTCTGATCTTGACTAGTTGGAAATGCTAAAAATTGCGAGACCTCTACTCATAGCACCCATACAATGCACCGGGATAAGTACCTAAGCATGGTGCAAAATGGGTGTCAGATTTAAAATTGATACCTGAAATTACTCGAGTCTGGATATGACCTGAGGCCAAAGTAGCCATCCCAAGCTATAGTAATTTAAAATAACCTTGACAATGAAAAATATTAACTTTACCTACAAATTCACAAAGTGTGAATTTTATTTGGCTACATTTTTACAGGGAAAAGGATAACAACGATACCCAAGTCCCAGTCACAATTCCTCAAATACTGTCGAAATGCGTTCCACGCACGCTATTCAGCGCTATAAACTTTGGCGCCAAAACGCGACGTTTTTTAACTTACGTTGGTTCTAGGAATCGCTCCAGATCGAAAATGGCGCCAGACGCGCCACGCACATTTGGAAATGTCGAATACAAAGTCAAGACCCATCATACTTAGGGACAGTTGCGTACCGAGTATCAGGTCATGCAGGTCATGACCTGGTCCTTTGGCCCCGAGGCGCCCATGCAAATCTGGCGCCCCTCCGATCAGTCACGACGCCCCTCTGGCCAGTGACGGCGCCACTCCGGCCAGTGAGGACGCTCCCCTGGCCAGTGACGACACTCTTGCGGCCAGTGACGCCGCACCCGGCCAGTGAGGGCGTCCCCTGCCATAGACGGCGCCTCTCCGGCCCGTGACAGCGCCCCTCCGGCCAGAGACCACGCCCCTCCGGCGAGTGACGGCGCCTCTCCGGCTAGTGACGGCGCCCCTCCGGCGAGTGACGGCGCCCCTCCGACTAGTGACTGCCCCTCTTTGGCGAGTGACGGTCCCCCTCCGGCCAGTGACTCTCCTTCCGCACAGTGCGAAAGGAGAGGCGCCCCCCCCCCCCTCTGGCAAATTTCGCCAATATTGGTGGCGGCCCTGTCGAGCGGGTGGCGCCCCTCAAGGCAATAACCTGGTTCTTTGTGAATTTCTGCGTACGCCACTGCTTAGGGAGTCATAAGTCAGTCAACGCTCAATAGAGATAGAGATAGAGATAGAGATAGAGATAGAGATAGAGATAGAGATAGAGATAGAGATAGAGATAGAGATAGAGATAGAGATAGAGATAGAGATAGAGATAGAGATAGAGATAGAGATAGAGATAGAGATAGAGATAGAGATAGAGATAGAGATAGAGATAGAGATAGAGATAGAGATAGAGATAGAGATAGAGATAGAGATAGAGATAGAGATAGAGATAGAGATAGAGATAGAGATAGAGATAGAGATAGAGATAGAGATAGAGATAGAGATAGAGATAGAGATAGAGATAGAGATAGAGATAGAGATAGAGATAGAGATAGAGATAGAGATAGAGATAGAGATAGAGATAGAGATAGAGATAGAGATAGAGATAGAGATAGAGATAGAGATAGAGATAGAGATAGAGATAGAGATAGAGATAGAGATAGAGATAGAGATAGAGATAGAGATAGAGATAGAGATAGAGATAGAGATAGAGATAGAGATAGAGATAGAGATAGAGATAGAGATAGAGATAGAGATAGAGATAGAGATAGAGATAGAGATAGAGATAGAGATAGAGATAGAGATAGAGATAGAGATAGAGATAGAGATAGAGATAGAGATAGAGATAGAGATAGAGATAGAGATAGAGATAGAGATAGAGATAGAGATAGAGATAGAGATAGAGATAGAGATAGAGATAGAGATAGAGATAGAGATAGAGATAGAGATAGAGATAGAGATAGAGATAGAGATAGAGATAGAGATAGAGATAGAGATAGAGATAGAGATAGAGATAGAGATAGAGATAGAGATAGAGATAGAGATAGAGATAGAGATAGAGATAGAGATAGAGATAGAGATAGAGATAGAGATAGAGATAGAGATAGAGATAGAGATAGAGATAGAGATAGAGATAGAGATAGAGATAGAGATAGAGATAGAGATAGAGATAGAGATAGAGATAGAGATAGAGATAGAGATAGAGATAGAGATAGAGATAGAGATAGAGATAGAGATAGAGATAGAGATAGAGATAGAGATAGAGATAGAGATAGAGATAGAGATAGAGATAGAGATAGAGATAGAGATAGAGATAGAGATAGAGATAGAGATAGAGATAGAGATAGAGATAGAGATAGAGATAGAGATAGAGATAGAGATAGAGATAGAGATAGAGATAGAGATAGAGATAGAGATAGAGATAGAGATAGAGATAGAGATAGAGATAGAGATAGAGATAGAGATAGAGATAGAGATAGAGATAGAGATAGAGATAGAGATAGAGATAGAGATAGAGATAGAGATAGAGATAGAGATAGAGATAGAGATAGAGATAGAGATAGAGATAGAGATAGAGATAGAGATAGAGATAGAGATAGAGATAGAGATAGAGATAGAGATAGAGATAGAGATAGAGATAGAGATAGAGATAGATAGATAGAGATAGAGAGAGATAGAGAGAGAGAGAGATAGATAGATAGAGATAGATAGATAGATAGATAGATAGATAGATAGATAGATAGATAGATAGATAGATAGATAGATAGATAGATAGATAGATAGATAGATAGATAGATAGATAGATAGATAGATAGATAGATAGATAGATAGATAGATAGATAGATAGATAGATAGATAGATAGATAGATAGATAGATAGATAGATAGATAGATAGATAGATAGATAGATAGATAGATAGATAGATAGATAGATAGATAGATAGATAGATAGATAGATAGATAGATAGATAGATAGATAGATAGATAGATAGATAGATAGATAGATAGATAGATAGATAGATAGATAGATAGATAGATAGATAGATAGATAGATAGATAGATAGATAGATAGATAGATAGATAGATAGATAGATAGATAGATAGATAGATAGATAGATAGATAGATAGATAGATAGATAGATAGATAGATAGATAGATAGATAGATAGATAGATAGATAGATAGATAGATAGATAGATAGATAGATAGATAGATAGATAGATAGATAGATAGATAGATAGATAGATAGATAGATAGATAGATAGATAGATAGATAGATAGATAGATAGATAGATAGATAGATAGATAGATAGATAGATAGATAGATAGATAGATAGATAGATAGATAGATAGATAGATAGATAGATAGATAGATAGATAGATAGATAGATAGATAGATAGATAGATAGATAGATAGATAGATAGATAGATAGATAGATAGATAGATAGATAGATAGATAGATAGATAGATAGATAGATAGATAGATAGATAGATAGATAGATAGATAGATAGATAGATAGATAGATAGATAGATAGATAGATAGATAGATAGATAGATAGATAGATAGATAGATAGATAGATAGATAGATAGATAGATAGATAGATAGATAGATAGATAGATAGATAGATAGATAGATAGATAGATAGATAGATAGATAGATAGATAGATAGATAGATAGATAGATAGATAGATAGATAGATAGATAGATAGATAGATAGATAGATAGATAGATAGATAGATAGATAGATAGATAGATAGATAGATAGATAGATAGATAGATAGATAGATAGATAGATAGATAGATAGATAGATAGATAGATAGATAGATAGATAGATAGATAGATAGATAGATAGATAGATAGATAGATAGATAGATAGATAGATAGATAGATAGATAGATAGATAGATAGATAGATAGATAGATAGATAGATAGATAGATAGATAGATAGATAGATAGATAGATAGATAGATAGATAGATAGATAGATAGATAGATAGATAGATAGATAGATAGATAGATAGATAGATAGATAGATAGATAGATAGATAGATAGATAGATAGATAGATAGATAGATAGATAGATAGATAGATAGATAGATAGATAGATAGATAGATAGATAGATAGATAGATAGATAGATAGATAGATAGATAGATAGATAGATAGATAGATAGATAGATAGATAGATAGATAGATAGATAGATAGATAGATAGATAGATAGATAGATAGATAGATAGATAGATAGATAGATAGATAGATAGATAGATAGATAGATAGATAGATAGATAGATAGATAGATAGATAGATAGATAGATAGATAGATAGATAGATAGATAGATAGATAGATAGATAGATAGATAGATAGATAGATAGATAGATAGATAGATAGATAGATAGATAGATAGATAGATAGATAGATAGATAGATAGATAGATAGATAGATAGATAGATAGATAGATAGATAGATAGATAGATAGATAGATAGATAGATAGATAGATAGATAGATAGATAGATAGATAGATAGATAGATAGATAGATAGATAGATAGATAGATAGATAGATAGATAGATAGATAGATAGATAGATAGATAGATAGATAGATAGATAGATAGATAGATAGATAGATAGATAGATAGATAGATAGATAGATAGATAGATAGATAGATAGATAGATAGATAGATAGATAGATAGATAGATAGATAGATAGATAGATAGATAGATAGATAGATAGATAGATAGATAGATAGATAGATAGATAGATAGATAGATAGATAGATAGATAGATAGATAGATAGATAGATAGATAGATAGATAGATAGATAGATAGATAGATAGATAGATAGATAGATAGATAGATAGATAGATAGATAGATAGATAGATAGATAGATAGATAGATAGATAGATAGATAGATAGATAGATAGATAGATAGATAGATAGATAGATAGATAGATAGATAGATAGATAGATAGATAGATAGATAGATAGATAGATAGATAGATAGATAGATAGATAGATAGATAGATAGATAGATAGATAGATAGATAGATAGATAGATAGATAGATAGATAGATAGATAGATAGATAGATAGATAGATAGATAGATAGATAGATAGATAGATAGATAGATAGATAGATAGATAGATAGATAGATAGATAGATAGATAGATAGATAGATAGATAGATAGATAGATAGATAGATAGATAGATAGATAGATAGATAGATAGATAGATAGATAGATAGATAGATAGATAGATAGATAGATAGATAGATAGATAGATAGATAGATAGATAGATAGATAGATAGATAGATAGATAGATAGATAGATAGATAGATAGATAGATAGATAGATAGATAGATAGATAGATAGATAGATAGATAGATAGATAGATAGATAGATAGATAGATAGATAGATAGATAGATAGATAGATAGATAGATAGATAGATAGATAGATAGATAGATAGATAGATAGATAGATAGATAGATAGATAGATAGATAGATAGATAGATAGATAGATAGATAGATAGATAGATAGATAGATAGATAGATAGATAGATAGATAGATAGATAGATAGATAGATAGATAGATAGATAGATAGATAGATAGATAGATAGATAGATAGATAGATAGATAGATAGATAGATAGATAGATAGATAGATAGATAGATAGATAGATAGATAGATAGATAGATAGATAGATAGATAGATAGATAGATAGATAGATAGATAGATAGATAGATAGATAGATAGATAGATAGATAGATAGATAGATAGATAGATAGATAGATAGATAGATAGATAGATAGATAGATAGATAGATAGATAGATAGATAGATAGATAGATAGATAGATAGATAGATAGATAGATAGATAGATAGATAGATAGATAGATAGATAGATAGATAGATAGATAGATAGATAGATAGATAGATAGATAGATAGATAGATAGATAGATAGATAGATAGATAGATAGATAGATAGATAGATAGATAGATAGATAGATAGATAGATAGATAGATAGATAGATAGATAGATAGATAGATAGATAGATAGATAGATAGATAGATAGATAGATAGATAGATAGATAGATAGATAGATAGATAGATAGATAGATAGAGATAGATAGATAGATATATATATATATATATATATATATATATATATATATATATATATATATATATATATATATATATATATATATATATATATATATATATATATATATATATAGTAAACTAACTGCCTGAAGCAAGATTGTTGGGTTATTATTATACAAATTGTAATATTAATATCATGACATGTTTATGCATGACGTTTTTTTAAAAATAAATTTAGTCCAAATGTTTTTCAATGGATGGATTTCCGAGGTCAGACCCTTGCATAGCATAGCTTGTTGCGCAGACCCTGACCCCACCACCCAATCAAGCAATTCCTGGTGTGCGTCAGAATTTAGAAGCAAAAGTTATATGTGCCTGACATACTTGGACACGGTCCGCCCGCCCCTCTGAGGTCATCTGACCTTGAGTGCGACCACTGCAACTGGCCACAGGCCATCCCCGTCAGGAGCAAATAGCGAGCGCTGAAGCGACTCAAACCCGGGCTGCCACTACCGGGTGAGGTCAGAAGTCCAGCAGTGCTCTCCCAACTGAGCTACAGGGGCAGACAATTAATGGCTAGGTAGGGACCTAGGTAGATAGGAAGATCATGTTTTTCATCGAGTTTTGATTTTAATACTATTTAGCTTGATCGCTAGTGACATCATTGCGATGGAAAGTGATGTGGCAAAAAAAAGTTAATTTGGGTGTGGCTTTCCACTCGTATTTGTGAAATTCAGGACGTCAAATTAAGTGACGTTTCAAGAGAAAAAATACCATCATTTTCAGCAGCACTTCAGCAGCAATTCATAGCAGAGAGAGGAACAGTTCTGAGCCCAGTTGTATAGCCAATACTTCATTTGGTATATAGAGTAATCCAGACTTGGTTGTGTACCGAGTACCGACTGTGTATCAGAGTGTTCTTGTGATTTCATTACTTTGTATTTCTTGTTTCAGAATGGCATGATCATTGGCTACTTACCAATAAATCAATAAGCTAAATGACAAAGTCCATTTATGAGAACATTACAGGGAACAGTTCACCCTATGTTGGGTGAACAACATAGCTTTAGACAAGCTAAGTAGCTGTTGGATAGCTCTGTTGTTTTGTGTATTTTTTGAGGAACCACATTAGATTTAGATATAAGGATTAGATATTTAGTGTTGTGGATCGTTTAGGTATTATTTTTAAGCATTCATAGTTAGCTGTTACCTCTTACTTGCTTTTTAAAGGACTTTTCATTCTAGCTTGTGTGCGCCAAAATTGTCTTAGTCTTATTTCTGTGTTATTAGTTGCAGGGTTGGATAAGTAGATATTTTTAGAAAATTAGGGATAATTAAGGTGTATTTAGTATTCAGTTTATTTAAGGATTAGATATTTAGTCTAGTATTAGGTGCACTCATAGCTGATTTGTGTCACTAGCTTTACTTAGATCTAGTTAAGGTTTAGAAGAAGAAAAAACAAACAAAAAAACAAAAAAGTTAAGTTAAGTTAGTAAAGTATTGAAAAGTGCATAGTACCTAAGTTATATGCCTAAGTTACTAGTGTATTCAAATGAACATGACTACGATGCAGGCGAAGGTAGCAGAGCTAGAGGCCCTCCAGGCTAGGGTAGCGGAGCTTGAGGCGCAGTTAAGTAAGTGTAGGTGTAGAGATGAGCTGCAGGAGGGTGTAGCTCCTGACCAAAGAACGTATGCGCAGATCGTGGTTAGGGGGTCAGAAAAGGAGCATACAGGATCAGGGACCAGTGGTAGTTCTGATAGGGGCATAAGAGAGGAGGATAAGGCAAAGGTGGATAGTGCGGCTGGGGTTTGGAAGTGTGTTGGAGGGTCACGTTTCTGGAGACTCAACATTGTGGAAAGTAATGCTAGGGCCACAGACAGTAAGGATGAGGAGGGGTGCTGGGTAATGGATGGTGGTAGCAGAATCTGGAGGAGGAAGAGGGAAGGGGATCAGGAGGGATGGACAAAAGTTCAGGGTAGAGTCAGGCAGTACAGCCCCAGGGAACATCCGCAGGTTACAATATCAAATAGGTTCAGTGCGTTAGAGTCAGCAGCTGAAAGTGACAGGGAAGAGGTTCAGCATTTAGTGGTTGGGGACTCAAGGGTAAGGCCCTTAAGGCGAACATTCTGTGGGAAGAGGGACAGATGTATAGTCAAACCAGGGGCAAGAGTAGCTGATATGGGCCCTGTCATTGAGGCAGAACTTGGTAGGAGTAGCCCGGAGACAGTTATACTACAGGTGGGGGTGAACGACATAGGACCTAGGCAGAGTGTGAGAATAGTAGCGGAGTACCGGAGCCTGCTGCAGAGGTTGAAGGAGTCCAGGAAACCAGTCATTGTGACTGGCATCCTCCCTCGCTGTGGAGCCAGTGAGGAGTGGTACTCGAGAGCTCTGTCTGTGAACAGCTCAGTTCAGAAATTATGTTCAGCTATGGGGCTTAGTTATGTAGACTTATGGGATCAGTTCTATGAGTGGCGTAGGTACTATATGAAGGATGGGCTTCACTTATCAGATGAGGGGGCAAGGGCTTTGGGAGATGCCTACAGAAGTGTCATTCAGGGAAACTAGGTAGGAGGGGGGGGGGGGGGGGGGGTTCGGGGACGCTAGTACTAGGGCATCAGGAAGTAAGCATTGGTAGAAGTTCATGTCAGAATAGGACAGTAGATCATAATTCCCTCAGAATTAGTAGTCAGCTCAAAGTATAGGATCACATGTGTGTTGCTGAATGCCCAAAGTATTAGGTCTAAATTTGATGAGTTTGAGTGTTATGTTGCCCTTGAAAAGCCTGATATCATTTGTGTAACCGAGACATGGGTTAGTGAGGGGTATAATAGGGATAGGCTACAGGATTTCGAGTTACAAGGGTATAACATGTTCTCATATTGCAGAGAATCACAGCAGGGGGGCGGAGTGTTTGTATATATAAATAGCTTGTACTGCACTACTAGAGTTGATGATTCTAGTAAAGTAAAAGAAGTAGAATCAATCTGGCTTGACATTAAAATTGGTACAGGAAACAGAGGAAGGTTGAGGATAGGTGCATTTTACAGACCAGGGAATCTTCCAAGGAACTCCCAAGCTGAAACAGACCAAGATATTTGTGAGGAAATACGTAGGAACTTTCGGGCTCAGTGTCTTAAGGCAGTGGTCCATTTAAGGTAGATGATGTGTTAGTTAGCAAGGACAGTGAAATGGTTGAAGTGCTTAATGATCAGTTTCAATCTGTCTTTACTATCGAGGACCAGAGTAGTATTGCAGCACTTCAGCCTGAGCCAGAGACAGAGGAGACTATAGGAGAGCTAGGTGGCATAAGTAGTGAACTTGTTCTAGAATATCTAAAGAAAGTAAGGCCTAACAAGGCAGAAGGACCTGATGAAATCCATGCTATACTTTTAAGAGAATCTGAAAGGGAGTTGTTGGTTCCATTAGCCATAATATTTTCTAAATCACTCGCAGATAGTAAAATTCCACTTGATTGGAAAAGAGCAAATGTTGTTCCTATTCATAAAAAGGGAGATAGAAGTAAAGAGGAAAACTATAGACTGGTTAGTCTGACCTCATTAGTCTGCAAGGTGCTTGAATCAATCATCAAAGATAAGATTGTTGAATTCTTGGAGCAAAATGAACTCATCAAGGATACACAGCATGGCTTTAGGAAGATCCGTTCTTGTTTAACTAATCTTCTGGAGTTTTTGGATGTTGCAACAGATAGCTTTGATCAGGGTAAACAGCTAGATGTAGCTTTTCTTGATTTCAGTAAAGCATTTGACAAAGTCCCCCATACAAGACTGGGGTTGCAACTTAAAATTCATAGGATCAGGGGCAAGATTCTGGATTGGATAGAAACGTGGCTTTCAGGACACCAGCAAAGGGTTATATTGAATGGGTGCCAATCACAATGGAAGGAGGTTCTCAGTGGGGTTCCACAGGGCTCAGTCCTGGGCCCATTGCTTTTTATAATATTTGTGAATACAATTGAGAACAGTATAGACAGCAAAGTCTTGAAATTTGCAGACGATCTAAAAGTTGTCAGGATTATTAGAGGAAAACATGATCAGGATGTTTTTCAATCAGATCTGGACAAGCTAGTTGAGTGGTCTGAAGCATGGCAGATGAAATTCAATTTGAGTAAATGTAAGATTATGCACGCTGGACGGGTTAGCAGTAAACATAGGTATGAAATGGGTGGGCAGAAAATGGAGCAGATTGAAGAGGAAAGAGATTTAGGTGTCGTGGTAAACAATAGACTATCAGCGTCAGACCAGGTTGTAGAAGCTAGGAAAAAGGCACTTAGAATGCTAGGGGCCATTAACAGAAATGTTTCCTACAAGAGTGAAAAGGTAATAACAAAACTGTATTGTGCATACGTTAGACCACATTTGGAGTATTGTGTACAAGCCTGGTCTCCAACATATGAGAAAGATTGCTGGTTGTTAGAAAGAGTTCAAAAAAGGGCAACAAAAATGGTTAATTGTCTTGGTAGTTTACCTTATGAAGATAGATTAAAGAAATTGGGTATGTTTTCACTTAGATATAGAAGGCTAAGAGGAGATCTAATTGAAGTCTTCAAATTTGTAAATAGTCAGCATTCTGGATATTTAAAGGGTATGTTTGAGTTCAATAGGGAAAATCGAAGTAGAGGTCATCAGCATAAACTCATTATGAAACAAAGTAGGACTAGGCTACAAGTCATTTTTCAGTAGAAGGGTTGTAGGACATTGGAATATGCTACCAGGGGATGTCGCTGATGCAGTGACACTTGTTTCCTTCAAAATTAGATTAGATAAATACTTTACAGAGAAGGGATTAGTTCATAAATACTCGTGGGATTAGCCTTCTTTTATGCAGGTAGAGTAAGGTGATTTGAAGGGGCGAGACTGGTGGAGGGGGGGGGGTGGGGTAGGGTGCAACCTCGGATGGGCCCAAGAGGCTCTTTGTTGCACTTTTATTTTATGTCTTTATGTCTTTATGTCTATGTATCTATTGCCTTGAGTTCACACCCTATGTATCTATTGCCTTGAGTTCACACCCTATGTATCTATTGCCTTGAGTTCACCTTCTTTTTGCACGGTTAAAATAAAGAGGGGGTGACCGTTTGCCGACACAGCCTTGGGGTGACCAAGGCTATGTAAACAGGCCCCCAACGGAGAGGATTTGGTAATGTCAGGTGACATGACGTCACGTGGGCTTTAAGTTTTCCCTTCACCTTTGACTTAAATTTAACACGTAAGCTGCCCCAAATTATGACCTCAAAATTTCGGTCACCGGGTGGTAAATAAAATGTGTTTTTGGCACAGATGTTAAGTTAATCTATTGCCTTGAGTTCACCTTCTTTTTGCACGGTTAAAATAAAGAGAGGGTGACCGTTTGCCGACACAGCCTTGGGGTGACCAAGGCTATGTAAACAGGCCTCCAACGGAGAGGATTTGGTAATGTCAGGTGACATGACGTCACGTGGGTTTTAAGTTTTCCCTTCACCTTTGACTTAACACGTAAGCTGCCCCAAATTATGACCTCAAAATTTCAGTCACCGGGTGGTAAATAAAATGTGTTTTTGGCACAGATGTTAAGTTAGTTTTCTTCTGTTTATGAGAATGCCCACTTTTAGGCCTAAAGAGTGGCCTAAATGCGTCTAAATATTGGTCAAAGGTATGGATGCTAACCCTCGCCCTGGTGGTGTGGGGGTCATTTTGACCCCCCCTGAACTTTTTTTTCGGGAATAGCGAGAAAACGGCGGCGCGCAGCGCCACCAAATATGGCACAGCTATTCGGGCATCAGTTAACAACATTGTGTGGAAAATTTAACTGCAGGTCATCTCAGGTCAGGTCACCAGGTCACGTCAAATGATCTTATCTCCAAAAATGTTCGCGGTCGTGCCAAAGTTAGTGTTTGTCCGAAAGATTTGAAACTTTCAGGATTGCATAAAGCCATACGTACCTACAATTCGTATATCTCGGATTTTTTTTTGTATCGGTGACCTAAGGTCCGGTCAATTTCATGACCTCCCATTATAGGTAAATGGGAAATACACAAATGCTTCCTATTCAGAGAAAATGCATTAGGTCAGGACAATTCTTTAAGAATCATACTATTTTAGCTCATTATTGATGACGCGGGTGCAATTGTTGCTCTGTGACCTCTGCAAGGTGAGCTGAGGTCATCTTAGGTTGTAACCGGTAGCCCTTCCCCACCTGTAGTCCTCTCCGCAACGCCGCGTCGGGTATTATGCGTGCCCGGCAGTTAGTAATTCGTCATCTCTAGCGGGTTGTCATGGCAACCCGCTACTGGTGGGCGGCGTCGGCTCAACATTACTGGACTAATAGCGTCGGCTAGGCGGCGAGGCAGTCGAGTGTGGGGTGTCGTGGGGATGTCACGCGCGGTGCCGGAATAAACATTCTGTGCTGTTATTCTCGAGTCTCGAGTCACGAGTGAAACCGAGTGCTCGAGACTAAGGAAACCGAACACAAACGGTAACATTGGGGGCTCGTCCGCTGCGTCCCTAGGCCAGCGAGCTTCCGTGACGTGTTGTGAATTTTTCATGGACAGTAATTTTAATTTCCATAATCATGTCGCTCTCTGATACCGGTTCAGCCAGCGAATTACAACATCCGCAAGCTGATGTTGTCGTGGAGGAGAAGCCTGCAGCGGCCATGCTCGCATTTATGGAAGAAATGCGAGGTCAGATGAACAACCAGAACAGGGAAATCGCCGCTTTACGACATGCTGTTTCTGTAATGGCGGCTCCGGTGGACAATGGCGGCGGAGGGGCTGTCATGGCGGCTCCAGTGGACAGTGCGGGCGCGGATCCAGACGACGCCGCCCCCACTGCCGCCGCCGTGCTTCCTGCGGGCCGTGTCACGGTTCCATGTCACCCTCCTCGTTCTCACGAGTTACTGGCGTACAAAGACGCTGCAGAGACAATGGCCGATTTTTTCGTCCGATTTGAAAGGTATTGTGCGGCAGAATACCGAGGGACCTTCGATGACGCGTTACCGCTACTCCGCTCCAAGCTGTCCGGCCGTGTACTCGAGCTCTTTGATGCTAACGGACCGCGGAGCTCATACCAGGTGATGAAACGTCGCCTGCTGGAGTGGGCCTCGCGTCAGGGCGGCTGTGAGGCGTCGTCGGCGACGGACGCGTACCGGGACGCTGCGCGCCGGCCGGGTGAATCGCTGGCAGTTTATGCCTTCCGGCTGGCTGCGCTGTTCGAGGACGCATACCCAGAGGTCGACAAACGGGTGAGCAATGATCTGCGCTTCAAACTGTTGTCGACGCTGCCTACGTGTGCCGCTGACTTTCTCCGTCGGCAACTGCGCTATGCGCTGGTTAACCATAACACCACCCTCACCTGGAACGGGCTGGTGTCGTACCTCGAATGTGAACGTTTCGAATCGGACGCTGAGGCCATTCAGGACTCGTTATACGCGCGGACTTCGGCAGAGCGCGGCAGTCGGTCGGCAGCTGTGCGGCGGCCGTGCCGCTCCTCCCGCCCCCGGATGACGTCACCGCGGCCGCAGTCTGCATATTGTGACTCTCGTTCGACCGCTGGCGAGTCAGACAGTGATTCTGACTGCGCCCCTCGTTCAATCAGTCTCGCGCGCGGCACACTCGAGTCGCGTGGCGCGCCAGCTCGACAGCGCCGCGTACCGGACACCCTGCAGCTGCGCTCGCCGGTCCGCCACGCCGCGCTCGCCGACCCGTGAGTGCCTCGATGCCTCTCCGATCTGTGATTTCTGCCGCCGCCGCGGTCACACCAAGAGGGAGTGCCGTCGCGCCAATAACCTGTGTTTCACGTGCGGCGCCTCCGGCCACTTCGCGCGTGACTGCCCTGTGACCCGCGACGATGAGACTGGTCCCTCCGTCCCGGGTCATCTCCGCCGTTCCGGCTCGCCGCGGCCATCGAGCGGGACCCGGTACGACTCGTCTGGCTCGACTGTGGTGCATGAAGAGCGCGGAGAGTCTCGACTCCGCCGCCGCGGGGGGGGGGGGGGGTGCCCCGGCACCCAGCCGGTCGGAAAACTAGAGGGTCGTACCGCCGCAGCGGGGCCAGCTGCTACGACCGTTTCCAGCCCTGCATCTCAACAGTCCATGCCTGCGCCTGATACCGACCTACCGGACACCACTGCGCCTCTGTTACCGTGTCCCGGTGTGCTGCATGCAGAAAACGTCTTCGCCTCGTCTGTTCGGCCGGAACCGGCTCTGCACGCGGCGTTTGTCGTTGGTTCTCAGACTGTGACTGGTGTCTTGGACACCGGCTCTGGCCGCTCGATGATCGCGCGGCACCTGGTCATGGACAACCTGATTCGACCGAGCTCGGAGGTCATTCACGCTCTCGGTGGTCGCGAGTTGCGTCCGGTGGGATGTGCAGATGTCACTGTTGTGTTGCACGGAGTGTCGCTCGAACTCACCAACTGTCTAGTGCTCGACTCAGACCTGGCTGTAGTCGCTCTTGTTGTCGGCTGCGATGCGCTGGAACGACATGGCCTGTGCCTCGACGTCTCTCGCCGCTCGGTCACCGGCCGACACGCTGAGGGCTCGCAGTGGACGCTGTATCTTCCCACTGGCGATCGCACCTCTGTATGTGCGTATTTTGCGCGCGCTGTGCCTTGTCGAGCGATGCGGGATGTAACGGTTGCGCCTGGTGACTCGGTGACCCTGCCCTGCACGGTTAGTTCCCAGCCTACCTGTGCCTCGTGTGGCCCGTCTCCACGCTCGTATGTGTTCACTGGTGGCGTCTCCAGTGCTCCTTGCCTACAGCCGGTTGATGGAATTATGGCCCTGTCAGAGCCTCGCGTGCTCGTTTGTAATCGAGGGTTTGTACCAGTCACTGTCCGGAAGGGGGCACAGGTCGGTCAGCTGCACACAGCGGCGGACAGCATGCTTGACTGTGACGTACCTGTGGACGTGCTCACCGCTTCTTCGGACACCGCACGCGAGCAGCCCCGTCGGCCGCCGTCCGCGGACGATATACCTGGTCTCACACGTGACCAGCGGGACGCTGTGCAAGAGATCTTCGATCGGCATTCGGCGGTGTTTGCGAGTGATGACGCCCACGCTGGGGTTCTGCGATCTGCTCTGACAGCGCACCGAATCGAGCTGACGGACGACACTCCGATCTACATTCGACCCCGCCGCATGTCTCCTCCGATCACCGAGGAGGTTGAACGTCAGTGTCTCGAGCTCGAACGTCTGGGGATCATCGAACACTGCAGTTCTGCGTGGAATGCGCCGATCGTTCCGATTCGCAAAAGGAACGGATCTCTTCGCTTGTGCATCGACTATCGCCGTCTGAACCGGTGTACTGTGATTGAACGCTTCCCGATGGCGGATGTCGCCGATTCCGTCTACAGCGCGCACGACATGCGCTGGTTCAGTGCGCTGGACATCGAACGGGCCTACTATCAGCTCCCGATCGCGGAGGAGTCGCGTGATTTCACTGCGTTCAGCACTCAACGCTCACATTATCGGTTCCGGTGTCTCAGTTTCGGTTTGAAAAATGCACCTGCCGTCTTCCAGCGTGAGATGCAGGCCATCTTCGCGGGATTCTCACGCCAGCAGCTGGTCGTGTATCTGGATGACCTCCTGCTGATGGAATCGTCTTTCTCGGGCCATCTCCGGCTCGTGGACGCTGTCCTGTCGGCGCTGGAGGCGCACGGCATCACGCTGAACGCAGCGAAGTGCAGCTGGTTTCAGCCTGAGGTAAAGCTCCTTGGACATCAGCTCTCGGCAACAGGACTGCGCAAAGCACCCGAGTACATCGAGAAGGTTCGGAGTTTCCCGCGCCCGCGCACCGTTCAGGAATTACGTCAGTTCCTCGGTCTCGTTAACTTCCAGCGGAAGTTCGTCCCGAGCTGCTCTGACATCGCCCGCCCGCTGTCAGAGCTCACCGGTCAGTCAGGCTCTACTGTGCTCACCTGGACGCCGGACATGACTGGCTCGTTCGAACAGCTGAAGGACGAGATCGCGCGCGATATCACGCTCGCCTTCCCTGACTACAGTGACGACGCCCACCCGCTCTGTCTCTGGGTGGACGCGTCGGCGTACGGTGCCGGCGCCTGCATCACTCAGCACCAGCACGGACAGGACCGCTCCATCGCGTTCGCCTCGACGTCCTTCACGAACGCTCAGCGCGGCTATTCGCCGACTGGTCGGGAGCTCGCGGCGCTCTGCTGGGGCGTGAAAACCTTTCATGCGTTTGTAGCGAGATACATTTTAAATTGTCCAAAAGAAACAGAGGGAAAAAGAAGAAAGTATAGAGATAAGCAGAAGAATAGAAACATTCTGAAAGCAAAAGCTATGTGTAATTTTAAAATTGAACTTGGAAGGAACGGCGGCCGTGTGCACACCAAACACTTCAACAGTGGAGACGCCGGCTGAAGCCCCCCACGCAGGCAACAAATACACTCGTTCCGACCTGTGTACCGCCAGGGTGTCGCTATTAAGGCACCAGGCCCATTAAAGGACACCATAACAGCAGCTGCGCGGCGCCATTAAGCGTAAGCGCCGGCCAGCGGCCCGGGTCACGTACGGCGCTCGGCAGAAGCCTCTGCGCAGGATCCTGACCCAGATCACGGTAGCAAGCTCCGCCTCTGGGCCGCTGTAGACAGCAGTTCCGGCCGCCGCAGGCATCCACAGGCCGTTGCAGCCGGGTGAGAAGGACCAATGACAGGACAGCAAAAGGGAATCGAAAATTAAAACCGAGTGGAGAAAAAATCACGGCAGCAAGGCCCCAATCTGGCAACTGACCTGATTTTTCAAGCAAAAAGTTGATAAAAGGGCCTGCAAGAGAGGTGAAGGGTCGGCAGATCGAACAGCAGAGCAGCAAGGACGGGACCGATCTTCAAATTGCCGATAGTGCGCCCAGGCCTCCAAACAGTCCAAGTAAGTTTCAGAGGAACAGAGTTCGGCAGTGAGCAGGGACGGAAGCAGGCTGGGGCCGCGGCTCCTCGCCGCGAGCCTCAGTCTCAGAGGAGACAAGATGGGGCAGTGAGTAGGGACGGAAGCAGGCTGGGGCCGCGGCTCCTCGCCGCGAGCCTTAGTCTCAGAGAAGCCGCGTCAAGGACCATCACAAGTCAGCCTTCAAGATTTGCTGTTGTTTAGTTCTATAAATTTCATACTGGAGAAAGTAGCCGCATTTCACATCAAGTAAGGTCGGAAAGTCTGTACAATTCTTATACCCTCCTTATAATCCATGGTCAGTTAATTTGTTGTGCATCTGAACACCATAAAAATTTAATTTGCACAGTGTTTCGGCCGGTTTTTTTCTTCTTCTTCGTCGTTTTGTTCTTCTCTCATTGAACTCCCCTGCTATTTGGTCATTTGTTTGGTCATGTAGTCACGATATTCTTAATTATGCCTACGCGAGTATGTGTATGGTTGAAAAATTATCATATATTGATTGCCTGACTAGTTATAACTTCTAACGTAAATCAAAACTCTGATATGGTTTGGACGTTTATGTTTGCGTCTTTTATAACTCTCGTGCTTTAAATGCAACCGATTATGGAGCTTGTGCCAATGCTGGTGGTGGTCGCCGATGGGATTTATTTGACTGGTTGACTGTTCGAACTGATGTGACTGATGTGACTGGCTGAATTTTGTTGACTCTATTCGAACTGCTGCCTATAAGACGAATGATATTGTATTCACGAGACAATTAACTTGAACTATCGGTGCACAATTTTCTGTAAATATAGCCTTGTGTGAATTACCTAGTACTCTAATTCGGAATGTGACTGAAAGATGGATTGAGGAAGGAATATCAATGAGATGGAGCGCTAGCTTGAGGGGAAGTCACGTAATATAATTAGTAATGTTAACGTAAAAATATATATGTAGGGACAAGCGATGATGTGACTTCAATGCTTCCAAGGCAGGGTAATGTAATTTTTGCGGCTAGATGTGATGAAATACTCAATTCAAGGTTCCGAGGTTTAATGTTTATTTTGGTGAACAATGTTTACTGATATATTGAAGGCCAACTGTTTCTGGTAAAACCCGAGTGATATGATAATTATGTGAAATACCCGTACTGAAAATTTTCAGGAATGGCTAACCCGATTGCCAGCAGACAGGGTGACCGATATTTTTTCTTAACCTTGCCATTCAATTATCCGGTTCGGTTGATTATTTGGTCTGATTGGTGACATTTTCAAATCCGGTCAAATTAACTTCACTGTGGTTAATTTGCAATTTAATCTGTAAGCCTTTTTACGCAATCTTTGATGTCAGGATCGGTTGATGACAGGGTCATCATTTCAACGTTTCGGCATATACAAACAGATCATTTAGGGATTGTGTCGTGAGGATTTTGATAAACAGGTCTTATTGACGAATTGTCGAGTATGTGCTAATATTGTTTCCACACAGCCCTAAGCCGCCGATAATTGCAAGACTTTTAATTTAATTTTGTTAAGCAACGTTATTTTCATTAAGTTCAAAGCTAACTGAGTAAAGTAAATATTTCCCAAGGAAAAGGAAAGTGAGGAAGGCTGTGTTGGAATGTTTACGATTCTCGCAGTTAACTGTCTCCTTAACAAGCGCGAAATTATGGGATGGTTGTTTGCTATATGGAAAGATATGGCGGTATGATACAAATCACGGTCATGTACAATTTTGTCCCTGTTCATCTCGCTGTTAAAAATTAACGCCAGAATAAAATTGCTGTCATGAAAAATTCGCACAAGTGTCCACACGGCCAGCGTCACCGATCACCGCTACCGGCCGCTGGGACACTGACCCCACGGGCCCGATCCCAAAACACATGACGTCATGAACCCCCTCCCCTGGACGAGAGGGTCCGGCCAGACGGTCAGACGCTAGCCTAACGAGGGGAAAACCCGTGGATTTCGCTCAGGTGGGACAGTTGTACATACAGAAAAGTACTGAGCACCAAGTACCAGGTGTCCGTACCGAGTACCGAGTGCCGAGTACCCAGTACCGAGTATCGAGTACCGAGTACCGAGTACCGAGTACCGTGTACCGAGTACCGTGTACCAAGTACCGAGTACCGAGTACCGTGTACCGAGTACCGAGTAACGTGTACCGATTACCGAGTACCTAATACCGTGTACCGAGTACCAAGTACCGAGTACCGAGTACCGAGTGCCGAGTACCGAGTACCGCGTACCAAGTACCGAGTACCGATAACCGAGTAACCGAGTACCGAGTACCGAGTAGTGAGTACCGATTACTGAGTACCCATTCCTGAGTAACGAGTGTCGAGTACCGAGTGTCGAGTACCGAGTGCCGAGTACCGAGTACCAGGTGCCGAGTGCCGAGTACCGTGTACCAAGTGCCGAGTACTGAGTACTGAGTACTGAGTACTGAGTATCGAGTACCTAGTACTGAGTACCGATTACCAATTACAGAAACACGACCCGTGGTACACTAGTCACAAAATACACTACACAATGCACACTACACAATACACTACACAATATACACTACACAATATACACTACACAATATACCCTACACAATATACACTACACAATATACACTACACAATATACACTACACAGCATAAACTACACACACTCCACAAATACACTACAAATGGTATCACGCCGGCGACGCTTCTTCACGCTAACAGTTATAAGATAAATACATACATACATACATACATACATACATACATACATACATACATACATACATACATACATACATACATACATACATACATACATACATACATACATACATACATACATACATACATACATACATACATACATACATACATACATACATACATACATACATACATACATACATACATACATACATACATACATACATACATACATACATACATACATACATACATACATACATACATACATACATACATACATACATACATACATACATACATACATACATACATACATACATACATACATACATACATACATACATACATACATACATACATACATACATACATACATACATACATACATACCTCCCTGCATGCATGCATGCATGCATGCATGCATGCATGCATACATACATACATACATACATACATACATACATACATACATACATACATACATACATACATACATACATACATACATACATACATACATACATACATACATACATACATACATACATACATACATACATACATACATACATACATACATACATACATACATACATACATACATACATACATACATACATACATACATACATACATACATACATACATACATACATACATACATACATACATACATACATACATACATACATACATACATACATACATACATACATACATACATACATACATACATACATACATACATACATACATACATACATACATACATACATACATACATACATACATACAAACATACAGGCAAACAGGCATACAGGCATTCAGGCATACAGGCATACAGGCACACAGGCACACAGGCACACAGGAGGCACACAGGCACACAGGCACACAGGCACACAGGCACACAGGCACACAGGCACACAGGCACACAGGCACACAGGCATACAGGCATACAGGCATACAGGCATACAGGCATACAGGCATACAGGCATACAGGCATACAGGCATACAGGCATACATACACATACTTGGAATCATGCATGCATACTGTACGTACACTACATACAAACGTGCAGACGCACGCCCAGAGACAACCGTGCGCGTGGAGCCGGGGCAAATAGGATACAACGCACGAGGGAGGTATGACGATAACAGCATGGTGTAAACTGACAGTGGGAAATAATAGACAAGATTGTGAGGAGGCCTAGACAATACGTAGCCGCGCCCCTGTGCGTAATATGCCTGCCGACACGGTCTGCTGCACAACGGGTGATGGGGGAAAGGGGGTGGAGTTGAATGGGAATTCAACTAAGAGGAGACCCTTTTAACAAACGATGGCAAAGGTCTCAGATGTATAGACCGGTTTCGGTGGGAATATTTAGTTCGGAAGGAGAAAGTTGTGTTTCCAGGAGAATGGGAGTTAGATGATGATGAGATTGTTTGTTTTTTTGGGTCCATTCCGCGATGCCAAGAAGTGAGCTGGATCGCGCGCCATAAGTCGCGAAATGCTGGCGGGCACTCGAAAGAGTCCGGTAACGCCAGGTTCTGGGAAACAAGGAGGGTCAGAATGGCCATCCGCCTCAGGTAAATGCCGTAGGAGGAGTCAGGGTGCTGAGGTGGTGACGTGTGCGGGCCGGAATGGCCATCCGCCCCAGATAAATGCCGTAGGAGAAGTCAGGGTGCTGGGGTGGCGACGTGTGAGGGCCAGAATGGCCATCCGCCTCAGGTAAATGCCGTAGGAGGAGTCAGGGTGCTGAGGTGGTGACGTGTGCGGGCCGGAATGGCCATCCGCCCCAGATAAATGCCGTAGGAGAAGTCAGGTTGCTGGGGTGGCGACGTGTGAGGGCCAGAATGGCCATCCGCCTCAGGTAAATGCCGTAGGAGGAGTCAGGGTGCTGAGGTGGTGACGTGTGCGGGCCGGAATGGCCATCCGCCCCAGATAAATGCCGTAGGAGGAGTCAGGGTGCTGGGGTGGCGACGTGTGAGGGCCAGAATGGCCATCCGCCTCAGGTAAATGCCGTAGGAGGAGTCAGGGTGCTGAGGTGGTGACGTGTGCGGGCCGGAATGGCCATCCGCCCCAGATAAATGCCGTAGGAGGAGTCAGAGTGCTGGGGTGGCGACGTGTGCGGGCCAGAATGGCCATCCACCCCAGATAAATGTCGTAGGAGGAGTCAGGGTGCTGGGGTGGCGACGTGTGAGGGCCAGAATGGCCATCCGCCTCAGGTAAATGCCGTAGGAGGAGTCAGGGTGCTGAGGTGGTGACGTGTGCGGTCCGGAATGGCCATCCGCCCCAGATAAATGCCGTAGGAGGAGTCAGGGTGCTGGGGTGGAGACGTGTGAGGGCCAGAAGGGCCATCCGCCTCAGGTAAATGCCGTAGGAGGAGTCAGGGTGCTGAGGTGGTGACGTGTACGGGCCGGAATGGCCATCCGCCCCAGATAAATGCCGTAGGAGAAGTCAGGGTGCTGGGGTGGCGACGTGTGAGGGCCAGAATGGCCATCCGCCTCAGGTAAATGCCGTAGGAGGAGTCAGGGTGCTGAGGTGGTGACGTGTGCGGGCCGGAATGGCCATCCGCCCCAGATAAATGCCGTAATGCCGTAGGAGGAGTCAGGGTGCTGAGGTGGCGACGTATGAGGGCCAGAATGGCCATCCGCCTCAGGTAAATGCCGTAGGAGGAGTCAGGGTGCTGAGGTGGTGACGTGTGCGGGCCGGAATGGCCATCCGCCCCAGATAAATGCCGTATGAGAAGTCAGGGTGCTGGGGTGGCGACGTGTGAGGGCCGGAATGGCCATCCGCTCCAGATAAATGCCGTAGGAGGAGTCAGGGTGCTGGGGTGGCGACGTGTGAGGGCCAGAATGGCCATCCGCCTCAGGTAAATGCCGTAGGAGGAGTCAGGGTGCTGAGGTGGTGACGTGTGCGGGCCGGAATGGCCATCCGCCCCAGATAAATGCCGTAGGAGGAGTCAGGGTGCTGGGGTGGCGACGTATGAGGGCCAGAATGGCCATCCGCCTCAGGTAAATGCCGTAGGGTGAGTCAGGGTGCTGAGGTGGTGACGTGTGCGGGCCGGAATGGCCATCCACCTCAGATAAATGCCGTAGGAGGAGTCAGGGTGCTGAGGTGGCGTGGATTGGCGATTGGGGCACCACAGAAACCGCAGTAAGTCGTGGATCCCAGCAGTAGTGTGCGGAAGGAATGGACCCAGACAGAAAAGCATGTGTGAAGTTATTCATATTTTCATTTGGTGGATTTAATAGTTAGAGTGGAAAGTTATCCATAGTGAAGAGCTGAGTACATCGGAGACGAAATTCGCTCAGTGAACCAGCTGTTACCCTGGTGCGTTCCCTGTGTAACACTACGCACCACTGGTGGGGATAGGAAAAGAGGGAGGGGTCAGGAAGACGAACCTGACAGTTTACTGCAAAGTATGAAAGATATTGATGATTGAGTGAATGTCTGGGGAGAGTCTGAGTGAAAGGATGTATGAATATGTTAGTTCCAGTGGGAGTTCGTCCTCAGCGTAGCGTTGCACTGGGCATGCAGAATATACATGGAACCGATCACAGAACTCACGGTGTGATAATCTGAGAGACAAGCCGTTGGTGAAATTATGTAAGGAGGAGCCAGAGGGCCATTGGTGCCGGCTCACGGACAAGGAAACCCGGACCTTATTCCACCGGACCAATTCCCGATTAACTCGCTAAATTTCACCACCCCCACCCTAACCGTGCAGCGACCTATGTGCTCGCCGATGATTGACCTGCCTCCAAAATAAAAATGTATGTACAGGTTGAGCTCGATTCTGCATTTTAACCACAAAATTTAGTATTATCTCGAAAACACGGGGATATAACATTCTGAAAATGCCATATTCCGACTCCTGATCTCAAGAAAACCCCGTGAGCAAAATTTTAATAATGTTGCAAATTGTTGACAATTGTTGCAAGCAGTTCTAATTGTTGCAGATTAAGCCAGAGAGCCTCAAAATTTATGTAATTCCATTCAGCGGCCCAAAACTAACCAGAGAAAGAGTTTTCAAAAATTTCAAAAAAATGTTGCAATGCTACACAAAATGGCAGAACCATGCAGAAGCGAAAACCCGTTACACGTTCCTGGCTGGTGTCCGCTTCATCGCTTACACCGATCATCAGGCGCTCGTTCATATGCACTCATTGCGACTGCTGAACCATCGGGTCGCGAGGACTGTGGAGGAGTTGGCGGCCTACGACATGGAGATCCGTCACGTTCCGGGCCGTCTGAACGCCGCCGCTGACGTGCTGTCGCGTGTGGACGTCCCGGAGGGGGAGCCGCCTGTGCCTGACACCTCCCCCGACACGGGTCCCCCGCCTGGTCTCATCCTCTCGCATCGGCTGGAGGGGGGAGGGGACAACTTGGTTGAGTGCCTCTGCAAGTGGATGGGCAACAACGCGCTTCATCCAGCTGCCAACCACGAGCTCCGAGCGCAGCTGATCGAAGAGGCTCTCCGCTCGCCGGGAAGATACGGGCTGAAACTCGATCGGTCTGTGCGCCAGGCGCTGCGTTTGATGCGCCTGCCCGGACAGCCGCTGGCTGTCGAGCTGCTTGCGGTGTTCGCGTGCTTGTTTGACGTGAGAGTGTTGGTGCACTTCGGACCTGACAATCCGATGACCTTCTGCAGTGCGCGCCACAGTCTAAACGGAAACGTTCACCTACAGTGTCTAGCGGGCATCCACTTTAATCTGCTCGCGGAGAGGGGCGCGCTGTTCGAGCAGAACCCTGTGCTGACAGCGTACATTGCGAGCGAGGAACGCGCCCGGGACGGCTCAGAGCAGAGCTCACCACCTCGACGCGGACCAGACGCCCAGGCAGGCGACGTCGAAGGCGAGGCTTCAAAAGAGCCTGCGTGTGGACATGTGTGCAATTCGCGCTGCTCGATTGCGGCGACCTGCAATAGACAGGCAGTTTGTGCGATGCTGGATAGCGGCGCGGCCGTCAGCTTGTGCAGTGCTGACACACTGAGGCGTATCGGCTTCAGTGATTCTGACGTTCGCCGTAGCAATGTGGTGCTACAGGGGATCGCTGGGTTAACGTTCGGGACTGATTACGTCGAAGCCGAAGTCGCGCTTTCACCCGACATGATGCCAGTTCGTGTCCCCTTGGTGATTGACCGTAGCAACTCGTTCGGTCACTGTCTGCTGTTAGGTGTGAACTTCCTGCAAGCAGTCGGTGCTATCATTGACATGAAACGACGTGAGGTGACCTGTGGAGACTGTGTTAGTCCGATGCTCGAGCGGACGCACGCACCAGATGACAGCAGTCTGATCGGACTGGCACAACCGCAACGCGTGCCAGAAGTCGCAGCTGTGCGCGACCATCAGCGGCACAACCGTTTGATCCGATCTTTCGCCCACCATGTTCGGCAGAAAACAAACAGGAGAGATCTGCCAGCATCGCTTCGCCGTTTCCGCTCGCACTGGAAGCGAATCACCATCGTTGACGGACTGGTGATGCATCAGCACGTCGAACACGACCACGTGCCTGTAGTGTCTCGTGACTGGCTTGTGGAGCTGGTCGGGACGATGCACGCAGAGTCCGCGCACGCCGGTCGTGACAAGCTCGTCAGCATGATATCCCAGCAGGTTTTCTGTCCTGGGGCGCTCAACATCGTGGCGGATGTGGTTGGTGCCTGTACTAAGTGCCAGCTGTTCAAGCCGTCCTCGCAGGTGAAGCAGCCTCCGACAATCAAAATTGAGGCCAGCGCGCCATACCAACTGATCGTGGCGGACTTGGTTATGCTTCCGCGCAGTGGACGCGGTCACATCGGGTGTCTTGTCGTGGTTGACCATGCCTCCAAGTTTGGCGTTGCAGTGCCGATTCGGTCCAAATCGTCACCCGCGGTAGCTACGGCATTCGAGCAGCGGGTACTGCCAGCACTTCTCCGTCCAGCGGCCCGCTGCCTGACTGACAATGGCGGTGAGGTCCGTGGAGCTGAGTTCGAGGCCGTTCTGCAGCGATGGGGCATCGAACATGTCCTGTCTACTCCGCTGCGCGCGCAGGGTCACGGTGCGGTGGAACGCCTCAACCGCACGCTTGGCCAGTCTCTCCGGATGCTGGATGGCGCGCCGGGAGACTGGGACCTTCGCCTTCCCCAAGCTGTCTCAACGTACAACACAACCGTGCACTCTGAGCTGGGCGTGACGCCAGCCCAGTACCTGCTGGGGCGCGTGTACGAGACCAGCGACGTTCCGCGAGTCCCGATGGCGACGCAGCGTGAATGGCGCCCGGGACACCCAAGCTTCGCGCCCTTCCGCGCCGGCGATCGCGTCAAAAAGACGATCGAGCGCCCGGGAAACCTGTTGTCCCTCAAGCTCGGGCCCCGCTACGTTGGTCCGCTGACAGTGACGCGAGTGAACGCCAACGGCGTGACCTACGAGGTCAGAGACCGGAGGGGTCGAGATCAGCGAGCTCACCACGCACAGCTGAGACAATGGAAGAGCCCACCAGCGTATCTACGGCGAGCTTCTCCGCGCGTGCAGAGCCTCTTTGACTGGGCGAGCGGCGAAGCGGAGCCACGTGACGGGGCAGAACCAGCAGCTCCCGTCAATCTTCAAGTGCCGTGTGGACTGGTGCCGCAGCCAACCACACCTCCTGAGTCAGCGCGACATGGAGTGACGCAGCTGACTGTACCGCGCAATCCAGCGCAACACGTGACAGCCGCGCGACGCGAAACGCCGCAGCAAACGACGCCGGTGCGACGCGAGACAGCGTCAACGTCGTCGCCGCTCCGACCCTGCCTGCGGTCACCACGGCGGACTGACGAGCGGACGGTGCAAACTTCGTCAGTGTCACAGCAGGTGCGATTCCAGATGCCAGCCGCCACGGATGCCTCTAACGGGGGTATCCGCAGGTCGTCGCGAACTCGACACTCTCCGCAATGGATGAGCGACTACGTTATGTGATGAACCTCTTTCGCGTGTATGTGTTCGTTTGACGGGGAATGTACTGTCCTTGTTGAGGTGCGGCGTTGGCTGGCGGGGGGGGGGAGTGTAACCGGTAGCCCTTCCCCACCTGTAGTCCTCTCCGCAACGCCGCGTCGGGTATTATGCGTGCCCGGCAGTTAGTAATTCGTCATCTCTAGCGGGTTGTCATGGCAACCCGCTACTGGTGGGCGGCGTCGGCTCAACATTACTGGACTAATAGCGTCGGCTAGGCGGCGAGGCAGTCGAGTGTGGGGTGTCGTGGGGATGTCACGCGCGGTGCCGGAATAAACATTCTGTGCTGTTATTCTCGAGTCTCGAGTCACGAGTGAAAAGCTAAGGAAACCGAACACGAACGGTAACAAGGTCACCAGCAACTCTTGATATAATAAAGATAGAGACGTGCAAACGACACCACTGTGTTTTCTCGTCGAGTGGCGTCGCTCCATATGCAACATGACCTACCTTGGTCACCAAATGACCTCTGGGGCCTAAACTATTGACCTGAGCTTTTGCTAATTTGAAAACACTCAGGCCATTTAATTTTGCATAAGCTTTCGGTTGCCTTTTCCGTTCGTTCCTAGCTATCATAGTTCCCAATATATTTTTGAAGGGTTCTGTAGCAAAGTCCTATACTTGGAAAATTTGACCTTTGGTGACCTCATTATTGACCTGAGCCAAATCATACCTGAAGTAACGTCGAATGGCCTTGTTTAGAGCTTTCAAACGCTTTGTTCGCTTCTTTCTATATGCGCCGCAAAACCGCATTCGTAACACCCTCCCCAAAACAGGAGCCTGGAACCGCCTCTGCTGGATTGATTCAACCACCTCTCCTTCTGAGAGTGGAAGGTCGGGGTACCGTCCCCCCCGACCTTTCCGTCGGCGACGCCCCTGCATGTTACGGATGAAATTGCCTTCGTTGTCCTTTCGGAGCAGCGGTGTGTCGAAGGGAGAACGAGGGAAATTTCATGCGTAACTGACTGAGCCCATTTCCACGTCACACGCCCCCTCCCCCCCCCCCCAACACACACACACACACACACACACACACACACACACACACACACACACACACACACACACACACACACACACACACACACACACACACACACACACACACACACACACACACACACTTGGCTTTAGCCACCCCAACTTGGACGAGGAAGTGGGTTAAATCCGGGGAGAAATCTGTATTTGGGTGGATTCTGATGGTACTTTAACCCTATTCCCTGCGGGCGGCCAGAATTATTAACCTTCGGGGGGGGCAGATTCCGCCCCCCCCCCCCCCCCAGAGATCTCGAGAACCGCTCGGTCGATTTCGATGGAGAAAACGCCATTCGATTCGTCATGACAAGATCTCTGCTTTGGACCCCGAAATTTTTGTTTTGTTCAAAAATTGGGGGGGAAATCCTTTTTTTTAACAAATTTGGGAAAAAATCCCCAAATTCTTGGTGTTTTTTGAAAGGTCATTGCGGCCATGTGGCTCGACCGATTTTCATGCCCCAAACGTTTTTGAGGTTCAAATGTACTGGTCTTTGAAATATCAAAAGACAAAAAAAAATCATTGGCGTATTCAGGGAATGTAAAAGGGGGGATTTTCTGAAGGAAAAAAAGTGTTGTTCGTGATTGTTTGGGACGACATAAACGGCATTATATGATGTAATTTGTTAAATTTGATATATTGCGCATAGGCGGATCCAGGCAAAAACATGGGGGCACCATGCGCGTAACGCTTTTATCATCTTACTAATTTGAAGTTGGACTTAATTTGAGTGTTGGTATCGCCTCCCATTTTGTTATCCTGAGTGCGCCTCTGCCCCCAAAATATGTACAATCCCAGTGTGGCGACTTAAGTACACAAACTGGGCATAGACACATGTGTGGAGGGATGCCTATAATAAACATGGAAAGTTTGTCCTCGTGGGATATGTATATATTTGAAATCTGAATAATTTGTCACGTTTCCAATGCTAATGGCGATCGTACCATTGCACGATTGTTTCAGACGTGTGCAAGAATTGTAATACTTTGTAAAGGCGCTGAGTGTGAGCCAGTTGCCTAGAGCTTGATGTGTAGCTCGTCAGCTGAGTCTGATCCAGCTGAGACTTTGGAGATCTAGCCGAGTCTGAGCCGGCTACGGTTTCCTTGTCTCACCAACCCACTGCCCGGAAACACTCTCTTGGTTAGTTGGAAATGTGAATTGACATGTCATTGCATTGCTCTATTACTTGTCATTAACTGGAGTCGTTACTTGTCATGTTTAAGAGCTGCCATTCAGTATTATTTCTCATGGTTATGGTTTAGCTCACCAAGTGTTCAGCCTGAGATGATGTTGCGGTTAATGTTGCAAGGATTGTTTAAGCATAACTGCAGCTAATAAGTAACAGAAAACAATGATCGTTTGTTGACCGCTAATTTGTGTACGGAAATATCTGCCTACAGCATATAATTATCAACAGGGGTAACAGGTGCATGCTGCATGTTTTGTCCGGCAGAAACCGCATCGTTGCCCTGCTACTGCTGTCTGCAGTCTGCACTGTGACTTGCTGCTTTCTTGCTGCTGCACTACTGCATGTCACTGGTCTCAATACCACTGTCTGTCCCCTTTCCTCTGTTTTATTTTATTTTCATTTTCTGTTTGAGTGAGCACAGAGCGGGGTCGCGAGGCGCGTTTTGGAGAATGGGCAGAGACGGAGGTGAGAACACCCAGTATCTATGATGCATATTGCATTTAAATTGTTTCTGGCGCATTCATTGCACTGCAAACCACGAAGGAAGTATGCGCCGCAAAACTGCATTCGTAACACCTTCCCCAAAACAGGAGCCTCGAACCACTTCTGCTGGACCTATTTTTTCTAAATTTTTACACAACACGCGCCATTTAATTTTGAGAACAGTCACAAAGTTTCAGGACGCTAGGCCTAACGGTTTAGAAGTGGCAAGTGAAAAATCACCGGGAGGGGCAGAATCTGCCCCCCGCAGGGAATAGGGTTAAGCGATTTTCCCAGTTCAGCCCCCCTCCCCCCACACAACTTTTCTGGAGAAGCGACGCCCCTGCCACGTCTTATTTTTCATATTCCAATCTTTATTTTAATAGGAATTACATGCAAACTAGAATCAGCTTCCGCCATAAAAAAGTGTGTTTGTATGTGTGTGTGGGGGGGGGGGGGGGTCGGCCGCCATAAAAAGCGGGGGTTGACCCCCCGGTTTTCAAAAGTGTGGGGGGAGATCTATAAGTGATGTCATCACCCGACCGGCTCATGCCCTCGGGGCACAAAAAGAAAGGCTTCGTTTCGAAAGACTAGAGCGTAGTAAGAAATTTGGACTTCGATTTGTGAATGACGAAAGTCCATTATTTATTAATTTCATCTGACCCCCCAGCCTAGGTGTTCCCTACCAGTACCCTATTTTGAAAACTCATCGGATTTCGCATGCATGCATTGAGAGCTGATTTAAAACAAATTTGCATTAGCAAAAATTGTTAAGATTGTTTTATATATCAGGAAATGTGTACATTTTGCGCCGATTTCCGGCGGTGGGGGGGGGCATAGTTATTTTGCCCCCCCCCCCTGGATCCGCATGTGGCTGTGATTGATGCGGGTGATGGCGCAAAATACCACACGTTCTGGATGTCCGTGAAGTTAGCCAACAGCCAACAAAACGGAAATTTGCAACGGCCGATTTGTTCGCCTAAAATACGCATGTAGATCAGGTCGCATACGAGGGTCACGAATCTGATGTTATTTGTAATGCCAAGGTCAAGGTCAAATGCGTAAAGAAGGTTGTGTACCCTTATGTACCTTGTTACGGACAAACGGTACACCGCACGGCTTTTTAAATGGCACCATTCGAAAGAGCGCCTCCAAATGAAGGTGGGATTTTTCTCGTAATTTCGATTAAGGTCACTCAAGGTCACCCATCAATCACTGGCGGATCTAGGGTCCGAGAATGGGGGGGGGGGCTAAAATTTCGCTCCGCTTCAGCAGCGAAAGTTGTTGACCGGGGGGGTGGGGATGGAGTCGGGTTGTCAACACGAAAAATCGTTGAGCGGGGGGGGGGGGGGGGGAGATAGTGGTGTCGGGTTCTCAAGAGAGTCATTGACCGGGGGGATTTTTTTTTCTTCCTAATTATCACTTCAATGCAGGAACACGCGGGGCGGGGGACATCCTTGTATTGAATTCCCGCCATGCTCCTGTGTGTGAGTGTGGGGGGGGGGGGGATTTGCCCCTAATGCCCCCACTCCTCTGGATTCGCCAGTGGTAAAAAACAGACAAACCCAATTTTACCTCTTCTGTCGCTTTCAAACATTTTTTTTTAAGCTGAGTTCATGCTGAGTCTGATCTTGACTAGTTGGAAATGCTAAAAATTGCGAGACCTCTACTCATAGCACCCATACAATGCACCGGGATAAGTACCTAAGCATGGTGCAAAATGGGTGTCAGATTTAAAATTGATACCTGAAATTACTCGAGTCTGGATATGACCTGAGGCCAAAGTAGCCATCCCAAGCTATAGTAATTTAAAATAACCTTGACAATGAAAAATATTAACTTTACCTACAAATTCACAAAGTGTGAATTTTATTTGGCTACATTTTTACAGGGAAAAGGATAACAACGATACCCAAGTCCCAGTCACAATTCCTCAAATACTGTCGAAATGCGTTCCACGCACGCTATTCAGCGCTATAAACTTTGGCGCCAAAACGCGACGTTTTTTAACTTACGTTGGTTCTAGGAATCGCTCCAGATCGAAAATGGCGCCAGACGCGCCACGCACATTTGGAAATGTCGAATACAAAGTCAAGACCCATCATACTTAGGGACAGTTGCGTACCGAGTATCAGGTCATGCAGGTCATGACCTGGTCCTTTGGCCCCGAGGCGCCCATGCAAATCTGGCGCCCCTCCGATCAGTCACGACGCCCCCTCTGGCCAGTGACGGCGCCACTCCGGCCAGTGAGGACGCTCCCCTGGCCAGTGACGACACTCTTGCGGCCAGTGACGCCGCACCCGGCCAGTGAGGGCGTCCCCTGCCATAGACGGCGCCTCTCCGGCCCGTGACAGCGCCCCTCCGGCCAGAGACCACGCCCCCTCCGGCGAGTGACGGCGCCTCTCCGGCTAGTGACGGCGCCCCCTCCGGCGAGTGACGGCGCCCCTCCGACTAGTGACTGCCCCCTCTTTGGCGAGTGACGGTCCCCCTCCGGCCAGTGACTCTCCTTCCGCACAGTGCGAAAGGAGAGGCGCCCCCCCCCCCCCCCCTCTGGCAAATTTCGCCAATATTGGTGGCGGCCCTGTCGAGCGGGTGGCGCCCCTCAAGGCAATAACCTGGTTCTTTGTGAATTTCTGCGTACGCCACTGCTTAGGGAGTCATAAGTCAGTCAACGCTCAATAGAGATAGAGATAGAGATAGAGATAGAGATAGAGATAGAGATAGAGATAGAGATAGAGATAGAGATAGAGATAGAGATAGAGATAGAGATAGAGATAGAGATAGAGATAGAGATAGAGATAGAGATAGAGATAGAGATAGAGATAGAGATAGAGATAGAGATAGAGATAGAGATAGAGATAGAGATAGAGATAGAGATAGAGATAGAGATAGAGATAGAGATAGAGATAGAGATAGAGATAGAGATAGAGATAGAGATAGAGATAGAGATAGAGATAGAGATAGAGATAGAGATAGAGATAGAGATAGAGATAGAGATAGAGATAGAGATAGAGATAGAGATAGAGATAGAGATAGAGATAGAGATAGAGATAGAGATAGAGATAGAGATAGAGATAGAGATAGAGATAGAGATAGAGATAGAGATAGAGATAGAGATAGAGATAGAGATGAGATAGAGATAGAGATAGAGATAGAGATAGAGATAGAGATAGAGATAGAGATAGAGATAGAGATAGAGATAGAGATAGAGATAGAGATAGAGATAGAGATAGAGATAGAGATAGAGATAGAGATAGAGATAGAGATAGAGATAGAGATAGAGATAGAGATAGAGATAGAGATAGAGATAGAGATAGAGATAGAGATAGAGATAGAGATAGAGATAGAGATAGAGATAGAGATAGAGATAGAGATAGAGATAGAGATAGAGATAGAGATAGAGATAGAGATAGAGATAGAGATAGAGATAGAGATAGAGATAGAGATAGAGATAGAGATAGAGATAGAGATAGAGATAGAGATAGAGATAGAGATAGAGATAGAGATAGAGATAGAGATAGAGATAGAGATAGAGATAGAGATAGAGATAGAGATAGAGATAGAGATAGAGATAGAGATAGAGATAGAGATAGAGATAGAGATAGAGATAGAGATAGAGATAGAGATGAGATAGAGATAGAGATAGAGATAGAGATAGAGATAGAGATAGAGATAGAGATAGAGATAGAGATAGAGATAGAGATAGAGATAGAGATAGAGATAGAGATAGAGATAGAGATAGAGATAGAGATAGAGATAGAGATAGAGATAGAGATAGAGATAGAGATAGAGATAGAGATAGAGATAGAGATAGAGATAGAGATAGAGATAGAGATTAGAGATAGAGATAGAGATAGAGATAGAGATAGAGATAGAGATAGAGATAGAGATAGAGATAGAGATAGAGATAGAGATAGAGATAGAGATAGAGATAGAGATAGAGATAGAGATAGAGATAGAGATAGAGATAGAGATAGAGATAGAGATAGAGATAGAGATAGAGATAGAGATAGAGATAGAGATAGAGATAGAGATAGAGATAGAGATAGAGATAGAGATAGAGATAGAGATAGAGATAGAGATAGAGATAGAGATAGAGATAGATAGATAGAGATAGATAGAGAGATAGATAGATAGAGATAGAGATAGATAGATAGATAGATAGAGATAGATAGATAGATAGATAGATAGATAGATAGATAGATAGATAGATAGATAGATAGATAGATAGATAGATAGATAGATAGATAGATAGATAGATAGATAGATAGATAGATAGATAGATAGATAGATAGATAGATAGATAGATAGATAGATAGATAGATAGATAGATATAGATAGATAGATAGATAGAGATAGATAGATAGATAGATAGATAGATAGATAGATAGATAGATAGATAGATAGATAGATAGATAGATAGATAGATAGATAGATAGATAGATAGATAGATAGATAGATAGATAGATAGATAGATAGATAGATAGATAGATAGATAGATAGATAGATAGATAGATAGATAGATAGATAGATAGATAGATAGATAGATAGATAGATAGATAGATAGATAGATAGATAGATAGATAGATAGATAGATAGATAGATAGATAGATAGATAGATAGATAGATAGATAGATAGATAGATAGATAGATAGATAGATAGATAGATAGATAGATAGATAGATAGATAGATAGATAGATAGATAGATAGATAGATAGATAGATAGATAGATAGATAGATAGATAGATAGATAGATAGATAGATAGATAGATAGATAGATAGATAGATAGATAGATAGATAGATAGATAGATAGATAGATAGATAGATAGATAGATAGATAGATAGATAGATAGATAGATAGATAGATAGATAGATAGATAGATAGATAGATAGATAGATAGATAGATAGATAGATAGATAGATAGATAGATAGATAGATAGATAGATAGATAGATAGATAGATAGATAGATAGATAGATAGATAGATAGATAGATAGATAGATAGATAGATAGATAGATAGATAGATAGATAGATAGATAGATAGATAGATAGATAGATAGATAGATAGATAGATAGATAGATAGATAGATAGATAGATAGATAGATAGATAGATAGATAGATAGATAGATAGATAGATAGATAGATAGATAGATAGATAGATAGATAGATAGATAGATAGATAGATAGATAGATAGATAGATAGATAGATAGATAGATAGATAGATAGATAGATAGATAGATAGATAGATAGATAGATAGATAGATAGATAGATAGATAGATAGATAGATAGATAGATAGATAGATAGATAGATAGATAGATAGATAGATAGATAGATAGATAGATAGATAGATAGATAGATAGATAGATAGATAGATAGATAGATAGATAGATAGATAGATAGATAGATAGATAGATAGATAGATAGATAGATAGATAGATAGATAGATAGATAGATAGATAGATAGATAGATAGATAGATAGATAGATAGATAGATAGATAGATAGATAGATAGATAGATAGATAGATAGATAGATAGATAGATAGATAGATAGATAGATAGATAGATAGATAGATAGATAGATAGATTAGATAGATAGATAGATAGATAGATAGATAGATAGATAGATAGATAGATAGATAGATAGATAGATAGATAGATAGATAGATAGATAGATAGATAGATAGATAGATAGATAGATAGATAGATAGATAGATAGATAGATAGATAGATAGATAGATAGATAGATAGATAGATAGAGATAGATAGATAGATAGATAGATAGATAGATAGATAGATAGATAGATAGATAGATAGATAGATAGATAGATAGATAGATAGATAGATAGATAGATAGATAGATAGATAGATAGATAGATAGATAGATAGATAGATAGATAGATAGATAGATAGATAGATAGATAGATAGATAGATAGATAGATAGATAGATAGATAGATAGATAGATAGATAGATAGATAGATAGATAGATAGATAGATAGATAGATAGATAGATAGATAGATAGATAGATAGATAGATAGATAGATAGATAGATAGATAGATAGATAGATAGATAGATAGATAGATAGATAGATAGATAGATAGATAGATAGATAGATAGATAGATAGATAGATAGATAGATAGATAGATAGATAGATAGATAGATAGATAGATAGATAGATAGATAGATAGATAGATAGATAGATAGATAGATAGATAGATAGATAGATAGATAGATAGATAGATAGATAGATAGATAGATAGATAGATAGATAGATAGATAGATAGATAGATAGATAGATAGATAGATAGATAGATAGATAGATAGATAGATAGATAGATAGATAGATAGATAGATAGATAGATAGATAGATAGATAGATAGATAGATAGATAGATAGATAGATAGATAGATAGATAGATAGATAGATAGATAGATAGATAGATAGATAGATAGATAGATAGATAGATAGATAGATAGATAGATAGATAGATAGATAGATAGATAGATAGATAGATAGATAGATAGATAGATAGATAGATAGATAGATAGATAGATAGATAGATAGATAGATAGATAGATAGATAGATAGATAGATAGATAGATAGATAGATAGATAGATAGATAGATAGATAGATAGATAGATAGATAGATAGATAGATAGATAGATAGATAGATAGATAGATAGATAGATAGATAGATAGATAGATAGATAGATAGATAGATAGATAGATAGATAGATAGATAGATAGATAGATAGATAGATAGATAGATAGATAGATAGATAGATAGATAGATAGATAGATAGATAGATAGATAGATAGATAGATAGATAGATAGATAGATAGATAGATAGATAGATAGATAGATAGATAGATAGATAGATAGATAGATAGATAGATAGATAGATAGATAGATAGATAGATAGATAGATAGATAGATAGATAGATAGATAGATAGATAGATAGATAGATAGATAGATAGATAGATAGATAGATAGATAGATAGATAGATAGATAGATAGATAGATAGATAGATAGATAGATAGATAGATAGATAGATAGATAGATAGATAGATAGATAGATAGATAGATAGATAGATAGATAGATAGATAGATAGATAGATAGATAGATAGATAGATAGATAGATAGATAGATAGATAGATAGATAGATAGATAGATAGATAGATAGATAGATAGATAGATAGATAGATAGATAGATAGATAGATAGATAGATAGATAGATAGATAGATAGATAGATAGATAGATAGATAGATAGATAGATAGATAGATAGATAGATAGATAGATAGATAGATAGATAGATAGATAGATAGATAGATAGATAGATAGATAGATAGATAGATAGATAGATAGATAGATAGATAGATAGATAGATAGATAGATAGATAGATAGATAGATAGATAGATAGATAGATAGATAGATAGATAGATAGATAGATAGATAGATAGATAGATAGATAGATAGATAGATAGATAGATAGATAGATAGATAGATAGATAGATAGATAGATAGATAGATAGAGATAGATAGATAGATATATATATATATATATATATTATATATATATATATATATATATATATATATATATATATATATATATATATATATATATATATATATATATATATATATAGTAAACTAACTGCCTGAAGCAAGATTGTTGGGTTATTATTATACAAATTGTAATATTAATATCATGACATGTTTATGCATGACGTTTTTTTAAAAATAAATTTAGTCCAAATGTTTTTCAATGGATGGATTTCCGAGGTCAGACCCTTGCATAGCATAGCTTGTTGCGCAGACCCTGACCCCACCACCCAATCAAGCAATTCCTGGTGTGCGTCAGAATTTAGAAGCAAAAGTTATATGTGCCTGACATACTTGGACACGGTCCGCCCGCCCCTCTGAGGTCATCTGACCTTGAGTGCGACCACTGCAACTGGCCACAGGCCATCCCCGTCAGGAGCAAATAGCGAGCGCTGAAGCGACTCAAACCCGGGCTGCCACTACCGGGTGAGGTCAGAAGTCCAGCAGTGCTCTCCCAACTGAGCTACAGGGGCAGACAATTAATGGCTAGGTAGGGACCTAGGTAGATAGGAAGATCATGTTTTTCATCGAGTTTTGATTTTAATACTATTTAGCTTGATCGCTAGTGACATCATTGCGATGGAAAGTGATGTGGCAAAAAAAAGTTAATTTGGGTGTGGCTTTCCACTCGTATTTGTGAAATTCAGGACGTCAAATTAAGTGACGTTTCAAGAGAAAAAATACCATCATTTTCAGCAGCACTTCAGCAGCAATTCATAGCAGAGAGAGGAACAGTTCTGAGCCCAGTTGTATAGCCAATACTTCATTTGGTATATAGAGTAATCCAGACTTGGTTGTGTACCGAGTACCGACTGTGTATCAGAGTGTTCTTGTGATTTCATTACTTTGTATTTCTTGTTTCAGAATGGCATGATCATTGGCTACTTACCAATAAATCAATAAGCTAAATGACAAAGTCCATTTATGAGAACATTACAGGGAACAGTTCACCCTATGTTGGGTGAACAACATAGCTTTAGACAAGCTAAGTAGCTGTTGGATAGCTCTGTTGTTTTGTGTATTTTTTGAGGAACCACATTAGATTTAGATATAAGGATTAGATATTTAGTGTTGTGGATCGTTTAGGTATTATTTTTAAGCATTCATAGTTAGCTGTTACCTCTTACTTGCTTTTTAAAGGACTTTTCATTCTAGCTTGTGTGCGCCAAAATTGTCTTAGTCTTATTTCTGTGTTATTAGTTGCAGGGTTGGATAAGTAGATATTTTTAGAAAATTAGGGATAATTAAGGTGTATTTAGTATTCAGTTTATTTAAGGATTAGATATTTAGTCTAGTATTAGGTGCACTCATAGCTGATTTGTGTCACTAGCTTTACTTAGATCTAGTTAAGGTTTAGAAGAAGAAAAAACAAACAAAAAAACAAAAAAGTTAAGTTAAGTTAGTAAAGTATTGAAAAGTGCATAGTACCTAAGTTATATGCCTAAGTTACTAGTGTATTCAAATGAACATGACTACGATGCAGGCGAAGGTAGCAGAGCTAGAGGCCCTCCAGGCTAGGGTAGCGGAGCTTGAGGCGCAGTTAAGTAAGTGTAGGTGTAGAGATGAGCTGCAGGAGGGTGTAGCTCCTGACCAAAGAACGTATGCGCAGATCGTGGTTAGGGGGTCAGAAAAGGAGCATACAGGATCAGGGACCAGTGGTAGTTCTGATAGGGGCATAAGAGAGGAGGATAAGGCAAAGGTGGATAGTGCGGCTGGGGTTTGGAAGTGTGTTGGAGGGTCACGTTTCTGGAGACTCAACATTGTGGAAAGTAATGCTAGGGCCACAGACAGTAAGGATGAGGAGGGGTGCTGGGTAATGGATGGTGGTAGCAGAATCTGGAGGAGGAAGAGGGAAGGGGATCAGGAGGGATGGACAAAAGTTCAGGGTAGAGTCAGGCAGTACAGCCCCAGGGAACATCCGCAGGTTACAATATCAAATAGGTTCAGTGCGTTAGAGTCAGCAGCTGAAAGTGACAGGGAAGAGGTTCAGCATTTAGTGGTTGGGGACTCAAGGGTAAGGCCCTTAAGGCGAACATTCTGTGGGAAGAGGGACAGATGTATAGTCAAACCAGGGGCAAGAGTAGCTGATATGGGCCCTGTCATTGAGGCAGAACTTGGTAGGAGTAGCCCGGAGACAGTTATACTACAGGTGGGGGTGAACGACATAGGACCTAGGCAGAGTGTGAGAATAGTAGCGGAGTACCGGAGCCTGCTGCAGAGGTTGAAGGAGTCCAGGAAACCAGTCATTGTGACTGGCATCCTCCCTCGCTGTGGAGCCAGTGAGGAGTGGTACTCGAGAGCTCTGTCTGTGAACAGCTCAGTTCAGAAATTATGTTCAGCTATGGGGCTTAGTTATGTAGACTTATGGGATCAGTTCTATGAGTGGCGTAGGTACTATATGAAGGATGGGCTTCACTTATCAGATGAGGGGGCAAGGGCTTTGGGAGATGCCTACAGAAGTGTCATTCAGGGAAACTAGGTAGGAGGGGGGGGGGGGGGGGGGGTTCGGGGACGCTAGTACTAGGGCATCAGGAAGTAAGCATTGGTAGAAGTTCATGTCAGAATAGGACAGTAGATCATAATTCCCTCAGAATTAGTAGTCAGCTCAAAGTATAGGATCACATGTGTGTTGCTGAATGCCCAAAGTATTAGGTCTAAATTTGATGAGTTTGAGTGTTATGTTGCCCTTGAAAAGCCTGATATCATTTGTGTAACCGAGACATGGGTTAGTGAGGGGTATAATAGGGATAGGCTACAGGATTTCGAGTTACAAGGGTATAACATGTTCTCATATTGCAGAGAATCACAGCAGGGGGGCGGAGTGTTTGTATATATAAATAGCTTGTACTGCACTACTAGAGTTGATGATTCTAGTAAAGTAAAAGAAGTAGAATCAATCTGGCTTGACATTAAAATTGGTACAGGAAACAGAGGAAGGTTGAGGATAGGTGCATTTTACAGACCAGGGAATCTTCCAAGGAACTCCCAAGCTGAAACAGACCAAGATATTTGTGAGGAAATACGTAGGAACTTTCGGGCTCAGTGTCTTAAGGCAGTGGTCCATTTAAGGTAGATGATGTGTTAGTTAGCAAGGACAGTGAAATGGTTGAAGTGCTTAATGATCAGTTTCAATCTGTCTTTACTATCGAGGACCAGAGTAGTATTGCAGCACTTCAGCCTGAGCCAGAGACAGAGGAGACTATAGGAGAGCTAGGTGGCATAAGTAGTGAACTTGTTCTAGAATATCTAAAGAAAGTAAGGCCTAACAAGGCAGAAGGACCTGATGAAATCCATGCTATACTTTTAAGAGAATCTGAAAGGGAGTTGTTGGTTCCATTAGCCATAATATTTTCTAAATCACTCGCAGATAGTAAAATTCCACTTGATTGGAAAAGAGCAAATGTTGTTCCTATTCATAAAAAGGGAGATAGAAGTAAAGAGGAAAACTATAGACTGGTTAGTCTGACCTCATTAGTCTGCAAGGTGCTTGAATCAATCATCAAAGATAAGATTGTTGAATTCTTGGAGCAAAATGAACTCATCAAGGATACACAGCATGGCTTTAGGAAGATCCGTTCTTGTTTAACTAATCTTCTGGAGTTTTTGGATGTTGCAACAGATAGCTTTGATCAGGGTAAACAGCTAGATGTAGCTTTTCTTGATTTCAGTAAAGCATTTGACAAAGTCCCCCATACAAGACTGGGGTTGCAACTTAAAATTCATAGGATCAGGGGCAAGATTCTGGATTGGATAGAAACGTGGCTTTCAGGACACCAGCAAAGGGTTATATTGAATGGGTGCCAATCACAATGGAAGGAGGTTCTCAGTGGGGTTCCACAGGGCTCAGTCCTGGGCCCATTGCTTTTTATAATATTTGTGAATACAATTGAGAACAGTATAGACAGCAAAGTCTTGAAATTTGCAGACGATCTAAAAGTTGTCAGGATTATTAGAGGAAAACATGATCAGGATGTTTTTCAATCAGATCTGGACAAGCTAGTTGAGTGGTCTGAAGCATGGCAGATGAAATTCAATTTGAGTAAATGTAAGATTATGCACGCTGGACGGGTTAGCAGTAAACATAGGTATGAAATGGGTGGGCAGAAAATGGAGCAGATTGAAGAGGAAAGAGATTTAGGTGTCGTGGTAAACAATAGACTATCAGCGTCAGACCAGGTTGTAGAAGCTAGGAAAAAGGCACTTAGAATGCTAGGGGCCATTAACAGAAATGTTTCCTACAAGAGTGAAAAGGTAATAACAAAACTGTATTGTGCATACGTTAGACCACATTTGGAGTATTGTGTACAAGCCTGGTCTCCAACATATGAGAAAGATTGCTGGTTGTTAGAAAGAGTTCAAAAAAGGGCAACAAAAATGGTTAATTGTCTTGGTAGTTTACCTTATGAAGATAGATTAAAGAAATTGGGTATGTTTTCACTTAGATATAGAAGGCTAAGAGGAGATCTAATTGAAGTCTTCAAATTTGTAAATAGTCAGCATTCTGGATATTTAAAGGGTATGTTTGAGTTCAATAGGGAAAATCGAAGTAGAGGTCATCAGCATAAACTCATTATGAAACAAAGTAGGACTAGGCTACAAGTCATTTTTCAGTAGAAGGGTTGTAGGACATTGGAATATGCTACCAGGGGATGTCGCTGATGCAGTGACACTTGTTTCCTTCAAAATTAGATTAGATAAATACTTTACAGAGAAGGGATTAGTTCATAAATACTCGTGGGATTAGCCTTCTTTTATGCAGGTAGAGTAAGGTGATTTGAAGGGGCGAGACTGGTGGAGGGGGGGGGGTGGGGTAGGGTGCAACCTCGGATGGGCCCAAGAGGCTCTTTGTTGCACTTTTATTTTATGTCTTTATGTCTTTATGTCTATGTATCTATTGCCTTGAGTTCACACCCTATGTATCTATTGCCTTGAGTTCACACCCTATGTATCTATTGCCTTGAGTTCACCTTCTTTTTGCACGGTTAAAATAAAGAGGGGGTGACCGTTTGCCGACACAGCCTTGGGGTGACCAAGGCTATGTAAACAGGCCCCCAACGGAGAGGATTTGGTAATGTCAGGTGACATGACGTCACGTGGGCTTTAAGTTTTCCCTTCACCTTTGACTTAAATTTAACACGTAAGCTGCCCCAAATTATGACCTCAAAATTTCGGTCACCGGGTGGTAAATAAAATGTGTTTTTGGCACAGATGTTAAGTTAATCTATTGCCTTGAGTTCACCTTCTTTTTGCACGGTTAAAATAAAGAGAGGGTGACCGTTTGCCGACACAGCCTTGGGGTGACCAAGGCTATGTAAACAGGCCTCCAACGGAGAGGATTTGGTAATGTCAGGTGACATGACGTCACGTGGGTTTTAAGTTTTCCCTTCACCTTTGACTTAACACGTAAGCTGCCCCAAATTATGACCTCAAAATTTCAGTCACCGGGTGGTAAATAAAATGTGTTTTTGGCACAGATGTTAAGTTAGTTTTCTTCTGTTTATGAGAATGCCCACTTTTAGGCCTAAAGAGTGGCCTAAATGCGTCTAAATATTGGTCAAAGGTATGGATGCTAACCCTCGCCCTGGTGGTGTGGGGGTCATTTTGACCCCCCCTGAACTTTTTTTTCGGGAATAGCGAGAAAACGGCGGCGCGCAGCGCCACCAAATATGGCACAGCTATTCGGGCATCAGTTAACAACATTGTGTGGAAAATTTAACTGCAGGTCATCTCAGGTCAGGTCACCAGGTCACGTCAAATGATCTTATCTCCAAAAATGTTCGCGGTCGTGCCAAAGTTAGTGTTTGTCCGAAAGATTTGAAACTTTCAGGATTGCATAAAGCCATACGTACCTACAATTCGTATATCTCGGATTTTTTTTTGTATCGGTGACCTAAGGTCCGGTCAATTTCATGACCTCCCATTATAGGTAAATGGGAAATACACAAATGCTTCCTATTCAGAGAAAATGCATTAGGTCAGGACAATTCTTTAAGAATCATACTATTTTAGCTCATTATTGATGACGCGGGTGCAATTGTTGCTCTGTGACCTCTGCAAGGTGAGCTGAGGTCATCTTAGGTTGTAACCGGTAGCCCTTCCCCACCTGTAGTCCTCTCCGCAACGCCGCGTCGGGTATTATGCGTGCCCGGCAGTTAGTAATTCGTCATCTCTAGCGGGTTGTCATGGCAACCCGCTACTGGTGGGCGGCGTCGGCTCAACATTACTGGACTAATAGCGTCGGCTAGGCGGCGAGGCAGTCGAGTGTGGGGTGTCGTGGGGATGTCACGCGCGGTGCCGGAATAAACATTCTGTGCTGTTATTCTCGAGTCTCGAGTCACGAGTGAAACCGAGTGCTCGAGACTAAGGAAACCGAACACAAACGGTAACATTGGGGGCTCGTCCGCTGCGTCCCTAGGCCAGCGAGCTTCCGTGACGTGTTGTGAATTTTTCATGGACAGTAATTTTAATTTCCATAATCATGTCGCTCTCTGATACCGGTTCAGCCAGCGAATTACAACATCCGCAAGCTGATGTTGTCGTGGAGGAGAAGCCTGCAGCGGCCATGCTCGCATTTATGGAAGAAATGCGAGGTCAGATGAACAACCAGAACAGGGAAATCGCCGCTTTACGACATGCTGTTTCTGTAATGGCGGCTCCGGTGGACAATGGCGGCGGAGGGGCTGTCATGGCGGCTCCAGTGGACAGTGCGGGCGCGGATCCAGACGACGCCGCCCCCACTGCCGCCGCCGTGCTTCCTGCGGGCCGTGTCACGGTTCCATGTCACCCTCCTCGTTCTCACGAGTTACTGGCGTACAAAGACGCTGCAGAGACAATGGCCGATTTTTTCGTCCGATTTGAAAGGTATTGTGCGGCAGAATACCGAGGGACCTTCGATGACGCGTTACCGCTACTCCGCTCCAAGCTGTCCGGCCGTGTACTCGAGCTCTTTGATGCTAACGGACCGCGGAGCTCATACCAGGTGATGAAACGTCGCCTGCTGGAGTGGGCCTCGCGTCAGGGCGGCTGTGAGGCGTCGTCGGCGACGGACGCGTACCGGGACGCTGCGCGCCGGCCGGGTGAATCGCTGGCAGTTTATGCCTTCCGGCTGGCTGCGCTGTTCGAGGACGCATACCCAGAGGTCGACAAACGGGTGAGCAATGATCTGCGCTTCAAACTGTTGTCGACGCTGCCTACGTGTGCCGCTGACTTTCTCCGTCGGCAACTGCGCTATGCGCTGGTTAACCATAACACCACCCTCACCTGGAACGGGCTGGTGTCGTACCTCGAATGTGAACGTTTCGAATCGGACGCTGAGGCCATTCAGGACTCGTTATACGCGCGGACTTCGGCAGAGCGCGGCAGTCGGTCGGCAGCTGTGCGGCGGCCGTGCCGCTCCTCCCGCCCCCGGATGACGTCACCGCGGCCGCAGTCTGCATATTGTGACTCTCGTTCGACCGCTGGCGAGTCAGACAGTGATTCTGACTGCGCCCCTCGTTCAATCAGTCTCGCGCGCGGCACACTCGAGTCGCGTGGCGCGCCAGCTCGACAGCGCCGCGTACCGGACACCCTGCAGCTGCGCTCGCCGGTCCGCCACGCCGCGCTCGCCGACCCGTGAGTGCCTCGATGCCTCTCCGATCTGTGATTTCTGCCGCCGCCGCGGTCACACCAAGAGGGAGTGCCGTCGCGCCAATAACCTGTGTTTCACGTGCGGCGCCTCCGGCCACTTCGCGCGTGACTGCCCTGTGACCCGCGACGATGAGACTGGTCCCTCCGTCCCGGGTCATCTCCGCCGTTCCGGCTCGCCGCGGCCATCGAGCGGGACCCGGTACGACTCGTCTGGCTCGACTGTGGTGCATGAAGAGCGCGGAGAGTCTCGACTCCGCCGCCGCGGGGGGGGGGGGGGGTGCCCCGGCACCCAGCCGGTCGGAAAACTAGAGGGTCGTACCGCCGCAGCGGGGCCAGCTGCTACGACCGTTTCCAGCCCTGCATCTCAACAGTCCATGCCTGCGCCTGATACCGACCTACCGGACACCACTGCGCCTCTGTTACCGTGTCCCGGTGTGCTGCATGCAGAAAACGTCTTCGCCTCGTCTGTTCGGCCGGAACCGGCTCTGCACGCGGCGTTTGTCGTTGGTTCTCAGACTGTGACTGGTGTCTTGGACACCGGCTCTGGCCGCTCGATGATCGCGCGGCACCTGGTCATGGACAACCTGATTCGACCGAGCTCGGAGGTCATTCACGCTCTCGGTGGTCGCGAGTTGCGTCCGGTGGGATGTGCAGATGTCACTGTTGTGTTGCACGGAGTGTCGCTCGAACTCACCAACTGTCTAGTGCTCGACTCAGACCTGGCTGTAGTCGCTCTTGTTGTCGGCTGCGATGCGCTGGAACGACATGGCCTGTGCCTCGACGTCTCTCGCCGCTCGGTCACCGGCCGACACGCTGAGGGCTCGCAGTGGACGCTGTATCTTCCCACTGGCGATCGCACCTCTGTATGTGCGTATTTTGCGCGCGCTGTGCCTTGTCGAGCGATGCGGGATGTAACGGTTGCGCCTGGTGACTCGGTGACCCTGCCCTGCACGGTTAGTTCCCAGCCTACCTGTGCCTCGTGTGGCCCGTCTCCACGCTCGTATGTGTTCACTGGTGGCGTCTCCAGTGCTCCTTGCCTACAGCCGGTTGATGGAATTATGGCCCTGTCAGAGCCTCGCGTGCTCGTTTGTAATCGAGGGTTTGTACCAGTCACTGTCCGGAAGGGGGCACAGGTCGGTCAGCTGCACACAGCGGCGGACAGCATGCTTGACTGTGACGTACCTGTGGACGTGCTCACCGCTTCTTCGGACACCGCACGCGAGCAGCCCCGTCGGCCGCCGTCCGCGGACGATATACCTGGTCTCACACGTGACCAGCGGGACGCTGTGCAAGAGATCTTCGATCGGCATTCGGCGGTGTTTGCGAGTGATGACGCCCACGCTGGGGTTCTGCGATCTGCTCTGACAGCGCACCGAATCGAGCTGACGGACGACACTCCGATCTACATTCGACCCCGCCGCATGTCTCCTCCGATCACCGAGGAGGTTGAACGTCAGTGTCTCGAGCTCGAACGTCTGGGGATCATCGAACACTGCAGTTCTGCGTGGAATGCGCCGATCGTTCCGATTCGCAAAAGGAACGGATCTCTTCGCTTGTGCATCGACTATCGCCGTCTGAACCGGTGTACTGTGATTGAACGCTTCCCGATGGCGGATGTCGCCGATTCCGTCTACAGCGCGCACGACATGCGCTGGTTCAGTGCGCTGGACATCGAACGGGCCTACTATCAGCTCCCGATCGCGGAGGAGTCGCGTGATTTCACTGCGTTCAGCACTCAACGCTCACATTATCGGTTCCGGTGTCTCAGTTTCGGTTTGAAAAATGCACCTGCCGTCTTCCAGCGTGAGATGCAGGCCATCTTCGCGGGATTCTCACGCCAGCAGCTGGTCGTGTATCTGGATGACCTCCTGCTGATGGAATCGTCTTTCTCGGGCCATCTCCGGCTCGTGGACGCTGTCCTGTCGGCGCTGGAGGCGCACGGCATCACGCTGAACGCAGCGAAGTGCAGCTGGTTTCAGCCTGAGGTAAAGCTCCTTGGACATCAGCTCTCGGCAACAGGACTGCGCAAAGCACCCGAGTACATCGAGAAGGTTCGGAGTTTCCCGCGCCCGCGCACCGTTCAGGAATTACGTCAGTTCCTCGGTCTCGTTAACTTCCAGCGGAAGTTCGTCCCGAGCTGCTCTGACATCGCCCGCCCGCTGTCAGAGCTCACCGGTCAGTCAGGCTCTACTGTGCTCACCTGGACGCCGGACATGACTGGCTCGTTCGAACAGCTGAAGGACGAGATCGCGCGCGATATCACGCTCGCCTTCCCTGACTACAGTGACGACGCCCACCCGCTCTGTCTCTGGGTGGACGCGTCGGCGTACGGTGCCGGCGCCTGCATCACTCAGCACCAGCACGGACAGGACCGCTCCATCGCGTTCGCCTCGACGTCCTTCACGAACGCTCAGCGCGGCTATTCGCCGACTGGTCGGGAGCTCGCGGCGCTCTGCTGGGGCGTGAAAACCTTTCATGCGTTTGTAGCGAGATACATTTTAAATTGTCCAAAAGAAACAGAGGGAAAAAGAAGAAAGTATAGAGATAAGCAGAAGAATAGAAACATTCTGAAAGCAAAAGCTATGTGTAATTTTAAAATTGAACTTGGAAGGAACGGCGGCCGTGTGCACACCAAACACTTCAACAGTGGAGACGCCGGCTGAAGCCCCCCACGCAGGCAACAAATACACTCGTTCCGACCTGTGTACCGCCAGGGTGTCGCTATTAAGGCACCAGGCCCATTAAAGGACACCATAACAGCAGCTGCGCGGCGCCATTAAGCGTAAGCGCCGGCCAGCGGCCCGGGTCACGTACGGCGCTCGGCAGAAGCCTCTGCGCAGGATCCTGACCCAGATCACGGTAGCAAGCTCCGCCTCTGGGCCGCTGTAGACAGCAGTTCCGGCCGCCGCAGGCATCCACAGGCCGTTGCAGCCGGGTGAGAAGGACCAATGACAGGACAGCAAAAGGGAATCGAAAATTAAAACCGAGTGGAGAAAAAATCACGGCAGCAAGGCCCCAATCTGGCAACTGACCTGATTTTTCAAGCAAAAAGTTGATAAAAGGGCCTGCAAGAGAGGTGAAGGGTCGGCAGATCGAACAGCAGAGCAGCAAGGACGGGACCGATCTTCAAATTGCCGATAGTGCGCCCAGGCCTCCAAACAGTCCAAGTAAGTTTCAGAGGAACAGAGTTCGGCAGTGAGCAGGGACGGAAGCAGGCTGGGGCCGCGGCTCCTCGCCGCGAGCCTCAGTCTCAGAGGAGACAAGATGGGGCAGTGAGTAGGGACGGAAGCAGGCTGGGGCCGCGGCTCCTCGCCGCGAGCCTTAGTCTCAGAGAAGCCGCGTCAAGGACCATCACAAGTCAGCCTTCAAGATTTGCTGTTGTTTAGTTCTATAAATTTCATACTGGAGAAAGTAGCCGCATTTCACATCAAGTAAGGTCGGAAAGTCTGTACAATTCTTATACCCTCCTTATAATCCATGGTCAGTTAATTTGTTGTGCATCTGAACACCATAAAAATTTAATTTGCACAGTGTTTCGGCCGGTTTTTTTCTTCTTCTTCGTCGTTTTGTTCTTCTCTCATTGAACTCCCCTGCTATTTGGTCATTTGTTTGGTCATGTAGTCACGATATTCTTAATTATGCCTACGCGAGTATGTGTATGGTTGAAAAATTATCATATATTGATTGCCTGACTAGTTATAACTTCTAACGTAAATCAAAACTCTGATATGGTTTGGACGTTTATGTTTGCGTCTTTTATAACTCTCGTGCTTTAAATGCAACCGATTATGGAGCTTGTGCCAATGCTGGTGGTGGTCGCCGATGGGATTTATTTGACTGGTTGACTGTTCGAACTGATGTGACTGATGTGACTGGCTGAATTTTGTTGACTCTATTCGAACTGCTGCCTATAAGACGAATGATATTGTATTCACGAGACAATTAACTTGAACTATCGGTGCACAATTTTCTGTAAATATAGCCTTGTGTGAATTACCTAGTACTCTAATTCGGAATGTGACTGAAAGATGGATTGAGGAAGGAATATCAATGAGATGGAGCGCTAGCTTGAGGGGAAGTCACGTAATATAATTAGTAATGTTAACGTAAAAATATATATGTAGGGACAAGCGATGATGTGACTTCAATGCTTCCAAGGCAGGGTAATGTAATTTTTGCGGCTAGATGTGATGAAATACTCAATTCAAGGTTCCGAGGTTTAATGTTTATTTTGGTGAACAATGTTTACTGATATATTGAAGGCCAACTGTTTCTGGTAAAACCCGAGTGATATGATAATTATGTGAAATACCCGTACTGAAAATTTTCAGGAATGGCTAACCCGATTGCCAGCAGACAGGGTGACCGATATTTTTTCTTAACCTTGCCATTCAATTATCCGGTTCGGTTGATTATTTGGTCTGATTGGTGACATTTTCAAATCCGGTCAAATTAACTTCACTGTGGTTAATTTGCAATTTAATCTGTAAGCCTTTTTACGCAATCTTTGATGTCAGGATCGGTTGATGACAGGGTCATCATTTCAACGTTTCGGCATATACAAACAGATCATTTAGGGATTGTGTCGTGAGGATTTTGATAAACAGGTCTTATTGACGAATTGTCGAGTATGTGCTAATATTGTTTCCACACAGCCCTAAGCCGCCGATAATTGCAAGACTTTTAATTTAATTTTGTTAAGCAACGTTATTTTCATTAAGTTCAAAGCTAACTGAGTAAAGTAAATATTTCCCAAGGAAAAGGAAAGTGAGGAAGGCTGTGTTGGAATGTTTACGATTCTCGCAGTTAACTGTCTCCTTAACAAGCGCGAAATTATGGGATGGTTGTTTGCTATATGGAAAGATATGGCGGTATGATACAAATCACGGTCATGTACAATTTTGTCCCTGTTCATCTCGCTGTTAAAAATTAACGCCAGAATAAAATTGCTGTCATGAAAAATTCGCACAAGTGTCCACACGGCCAGCGTCACCGATCACCGCTACCGGCCGCTGGGACACTGACCCCACGGGCCCGATCCCAAAACACATGACGTCATGAACCCCCTCCCCTGGACGAGAGGGTCCGGCCAGACGGTCAGACGCTAGCCTAACGAGGGGAAAACCCGTGGATTTCGCTCAGGTGGGACAGTTGTACATACAGAAAAGTACTGAGCACCAAGTACCAGGTGTCCGTACCGAGTACCGAGTGCCGAGTACCCAGTACCGAGTATCGAGTACCGAGTACCGAGTACCGAGTACCGTGTACCGAGTACCGTGTACCAAGTACCGAGTACCGAGTACCGTGTACCGAGTACCGAGTAACGTGTACCGATTACCGAGTACCTAATACCGTGTACCGAGTACCAAGTACCGAGTACCGAGTACCGAGTGCCGAGTACCGAGTACCGCGTACCAAGTACCGAGTACCGATAACCGAGTAACCGAGTACCGAGTACCGAGTAGTGAGTACCGATTACTGAGTACCCATTCCTGAGTAACGAGTGTCGAGTACCGAGTGTCGAGTACCGAGTGCCGAGTACCGAGTACCAGGTGCCGAGTGCCGAGTACCGTGTACCAAGTGCCGAGTACTGAGTACTGAGTACTGAGTACTGAGTATCGAGTACCTAGTACTGAGTACCGATTACCAATTACAGAAACACGACCCGTGGTACACTAGTCACAAAATACACTACACAATGCACACTACACAATACACTACACAATATACACTACACAATATACACTACACAATATACCCTACACAATATACACTACACAATATACACTACACAATATACACTACACAGCATAAACTACACACACTCCACAAATACACTACAAATGGTATCACGCCGGCGACGCTTCTTCACGCTAACAGTTATAAGATAAATACATACATACATACATACATACATACATACATACATACATACATACATACATACATACATACATACATACATACATACATACATACATACATACATACATACATACATACATACATACATACATACATACATACATACATACATACATACATACATACATACATACATACATACATACATACATACATACATACATACATACATACATACATACATACATACATACATACATACATACATACATACATACATACATACATACATACATACATACATACATACATACATACATACATACATACATACATACATACATACATACATACATACATACATACATACATACATACATACATACCTCCCTGCATGCATGCATGCATGCATGCATGCATGCATGCATACATACATACATACATACATACATACATACATACATACATACATACATACATACATACATACATACATACATACATACATACATACATACATACATACATACATACATACATACATACATACATACATACATACATACATACATACATACATACATACATACATACATACATACATACATACATACATACATACATACATACATACATACATACATACATACATACATACATACATACATACATACATACATACATACATACATACATACATACATACATACATACATACATACATACATACATACATACATACATACATACATACATACATACATACATACATACATACATACATACATACAAACATACAGGCAAACAGGCATACAGGCATTCAGGCATACAGGCATACAGGCACACAGGCACACAGGCACACAGGAGGCACACAGGCACACAGGCACACAGGCACACAGGCACACAGGCACACAGGCACACAGGCACACAGGCACACAGGCATACAGGCATACAGGCATACAGGCATACAGGCATACAGGCATACAGGCATACAGGCATACAGGCATACAGGCATACATACACATACTTGGAATCATGCATGCATACTGTACGTACACTACATACAAACGTGCAGACGCACGCCCAGAGACAACCGTGCGCGTGGAGCCGGGGCAAATAGGATACAACGCACGAGGGAGGTATGACGATAACAGCATGGTGTAAACTGACAGTGGGAAATAATAGACAAGATTGTGAGGAGGCCTAGACAATACGTAGCCGCGCCCCTGTGCGTAATATGCCTGCCGACACGGTCTGCTGCACAACGGGTGATGGGGGAAAGGGGGTGGAGTTGAATGGGAATTCAACTAAGAGGAGACCCTTTTAACAAACGATGGCAAAGGTCTCAGATGTATAGACCGGTTTCGGTGGGAATATTTAGTTCGGAAGGAGAAAGTTGTGTTTCCAGGAGAATGGGAGTTAGATGATGATGAGATTGTTTGTTTTTTTGGGTCCATTCCGCGATGCCAAGAAGTGAGCTGGATCGCGCGCCATAAGTCGCGAAATGCTGGCGGGCACTCGAAAGAGTCCGGTAACGCCAGGTTCTGGGAAACAAGGAGGGTCAGAATGGCCATCCGCCTCAGGTAAATGCCGTAGGAGGAGTCAGGGTGCTGAGGTGGTGACGTGTGCGGGCCGGAATGGCCATCCGCCCCAGATAAATGCCGTAGGAGAAGTCAGGGTGCTGGGGTGGCGACGTGTGAGGGCCAGAATGGCCATCCGCCTCAGGTAAATGCCGTAGGAGGAGTCAGGGTGCTGAGGTGGTGACGTGTGCGGGCCGGAATGGCCATCCGCCCCAGATAAATGCCGTAGGAGAAGTCAGGTTGCTGGGGTGGCGACGTGTGAGGGCCAGAATGGCCATCCGCCTCAGGTAAATGCCGTAGGAGGAGTCAGGGTGCTGAGGTGGTGACGTGTGCGGGCCGGAATGGCCATCCGCCCCAGATAAATGCCGTAGGAGGAGTCAGGGTGCTGGGGTGGCGACGTGTGAGGGCCAGAATGGCCATCCGCCTCAGGTAAATGCCGTAGGAGGAGTCAGGGTGCTGAGGTGGTGACGTGTGCGGGCCGGAATGGCCATCCGCCCCAGATAAATGCCGTAGGAGGAGTCAGAGTGCTGGGGTGGCGACGTGTGCGGGCCAGAATGGCCATCCACCCCAGATAAATGTCGTAGGAGGAGTCAGGGTGCTGGGGTGGCGACGTGTGAGGGCCAGAATGGCCATCCGCCTCAGGTAAATGCCGTAGGAGGAGTCAGGGTGCTGAGGTGGTGACGTGTGCGGTCCGGAATGGCCATCCGCCCCAGATAAATGCCGTAGGAGGAGTCAGGGTGCTGGGGTGGAGACGTGTGAGGGCCAGAAGGGCCATCCGCCTCAGGTAAATGCCGTAGGAGGAGTCAGGGTGCTGAGGTGGTGACGTGTACGGGCCGGAATGGCCATCCGCCCCAGATAAATGCCGTAGGAGAAGTCAGGGTGCTGGGGTGGCGACGTGTGAGGGCCAGAATGGCCATCCGCCTCAGGTAAATGCCGTAGGAGGAGTCAGGGTGCTGAGGTGGTGACGTGTGCGGGCCGGAATGGCCATCCGCCCCAGATAAATGCCGTAGGAGGAGTCAGGGTGCTGAGGTGGCGACGTATGAGGGCCAGAATGGCCATCCGCCTCAGGTAAATGCCGTAGGAGGAGTCAGGGTGCTGAGGTGGTGACGTGTGCGGGCCGGAATGGCCATCCGCCCCAGATAAATGCCGTATGAGAAGTCAGGGTGCTGGGGTGGCGACGTGTGAGGGCCGGAATGGCCATCCGCTCCAGATAAATGCCGTAGGAGGAGTCAGGGTGCTGGGGTGGCGACGTGTGAGGGCCAGAATGGCCATCCGCCTCAGGTAAATGCCGTAGGAGGAGTCAGGGTGCTGAGGTGGTGACGTGTGCGGGCCGGAATGGCCATCCGCCCCAGATAAATGCCGTAGGAGGAGTCAGGGTGCTGGGGTGGCGACGTATGAGGGCCAGAATGGCCATCCGCCTCAGGTAAATGCCGTAGGGTGAGTCAGGGTGCTGAGGTGGTGACGTGTGCGGGCCGGAATGGCCATCCACCTCAGATAAATGCCGTAGGAGGAGTCAGGGTGCTGAGGTGGCGTGGATTGGCGATTGGGGCACCACAGAAACCGCAGTAAGTCGTGGATCCCAGCAGTAGTGTGCGGAAGGAATGGACCCAGACAGAAAAGCATGTGTGAAGTTATTCATATTTTCATTTGGTGGATTTAATAGTTAGAGTGGAAAGTTATCCATAGTGAAGAGCTGAGTACATCGGAGACGAAATTCGCTCAGTGAACCAGCTGTTACCCTGGTGCGTTCCCTGTGTAACACTACGCACCACTGGTGGGGATAGGAAAAGAGGGAGGGGTCAGGAAGACGAACCTGACAGTTTACTGCAAAGTATGAAAGATATTGATGATTGAGTGAATGTCTGGGGAGAGTCTGAGTGAAAGGATGTATGAATATGTTAGTTCCAGTGGGAGTTCGTCCTCAGCGTAGCGTTGCACTGGGCATGCAGAATATACATGGAACCGATCACAGAACTCACGGTGTGATAATCTGAGAGACAAGCCGTTGGTGAAATTATGTAAGGAGGAGCCAGAGGGCCATTGGTGCCGGCTCACGGACAAGGAAACCCGGACCTTATTCCACCGGACCAATTCCCGATTAACTCGCTAAATTTCACCACCCCCACCCTAACCGTGCAGCGACCTATGTGCTCGCCGATGATTGACCTGCCTCCAAAATAAAAATGTATGTACAGGTTGAGCTCGATTCTGCATTTTAACCACAAAATTTAGTATTATCTCGAAAACACGGGGATATAACATTCTGAAAATGCCATATTCCGACTCCTGATCTCAAGAAAACCCCGTGAGCAAAATTTTAATAATGTTGCAAATTGTTGACAATTGTTGCAAGCAGTTCTAATTGTTGCAGATTAAGCCAGAGAGCCTCAAAATTTATGTAATTCCATTCAGCGGCCCAAAACTAACCAGAGAAAGAGTTTTCAAAAATTTCAAAAAAATGTTGCAATGCTACACAAAATGGCAGAACCATGCAGAAGCGAAAACCCGTTACACGTTCCTGGCTGGTGTCCGCTTCATCGCTTACACCGATCATCAGGCGCTCGTTCATATGCACTCATTGCGACTGCTGAACCATCGGGTCGCGAGGACTGTGGAGGAGTTGGCGGCCTACGACATGGAGATCCGTCACGTTCCGGGCCGTCTGAACGCCGCCGCTGACGTGCTGTCGCGTGTGGACGTCCCGGAGGGGGAGCCGCCTGTGCCTGACACCTCCCCCGACACGGGTCCCCCGCCTGGTCTCATCCTCTCGCATCGGCTGGAGGGGGGAGGGGACAACTTGGTTGAGTGCCTCTGCAAGTGGATGGGCAACAACGCGCTTCATCCAGCTGCCAACCACGAGCTCCGAGCGCAGCTGATCGAAGAGGCTCTCCGCTCGCCGGGAAGATACGGGCTGAAACTCGATCGGTCTGTGCGCCAGGCGCTGCGTTTGATGCGCCTGCCCGGACAGCCGCTGGCTGTCGAGCTGCTTGCGGTGTTCGCGTGCTTGTTTGACGTGAGAGTGTTGGTGCACTTCGGACCTGACAATCCGATGACCTTCTGCAGTGCGCGCCACAGTCTAAACGGAAACGTTCACCTACAGTGTCTAGCGGGCATCCACTTTAATCTGCTCGCGGAGAGGGGCGCGCTGTTCGAGCAGAACCCTGTGCTGACAGCGTACATTGCGAGCGAGGAACGCGCCCGGGACGGCTCAGAGCAGAGCTCACCACCTCGACGCGGACCAGACGCCCAGGCAGGCGACGTCGAAGGCGAGGCTTCAAAAGAGCCTGCGTGTGGACATGTGTGCAATTCGCGCTGCTCGATTGCGGCGACCTGCAATAGACAGGCAGTTTGTGCGATGCTGGATAGCGGCGCGGCCGTCAGCTTGTGCAGTGCTGACACACTGAGGCGTATCGGCTTCAGTGATTCTGACGTTCGCCGTAGCAATGTGGTGCTACAGGGGATCGCTGGGTTAACGTTCGGGACTGATTACGTCGAAGCCGAAGTCGCGCTTTCACCCGACATGATGCCAGTTCGTGTCCCCTTGGTGATTGACCGTAGCAACTCGTTCGGTCACTGTCTGCTGTTAGGTGTGAACTTCCTGCAAGCAGTCGGTGCTATCATTGACATGAAACGACGTGAGGTGACCTGTGGAGACTGTGTTAGTCCGATGCTCGAGCGGACGCACGCACCAGATGACAGCAGTCTGATCGGACTGGCACAACCGCAACGCGTGCCAGAAGTCGCAGCTGTGCGCGACCATCAGCGGCACAACCGTTTGATCCGATCTTTCGCCCACCATGTTCGGCAGAAAACAAACAGGAGAGATCTGCCAGCATCGCTTCGCCGTTTCCGCTCGCACTGGAAGCGAATCACCATCGTTGACGGACTGGTGATGCATCAGCACGTCGAACACGACCACGTGCCTGTAGTGTCTCGTGACTGGCTTGTGGAGCTGGTCGGGACGATGCACGCAGAGTCCGCGCACGCCGGTCGTGACAAGCTCGTCAGCATGATATCCCAGCAGGTTTTCTGTCCTGGGGCGCTCAACATCGTGGCGGATGTGGTTGGTGCCTGTACTAAGTGCCAGCTGTTCAAGCCGTCCTCGCAGGTGAAGCAGCCTCCGACAATCAAAATTGAGGCCAGCGCGCCATACCAACTGATCGTGGCGGACTTGGTTATGCTTCCGCGCAGTGGACGCGGTCACATCGGGTGTCTTGTCGTGGTTGACCATGCCTCCAAGTTTGGCGTTGCAGTGCCGATTCGGTCCAAATCGTCACCCGCGGTAGCTACGGCATTCGAGCAGCGGGTACTGCCAGCACTTCTCCGTCCAGCGGCCCGCTGCCTGACTGACAATGGCGGTGAGGTCCGTGGAGCTGAGTTCGAGGCCGTTCTGCAGCGATGGGGCATCGAACATGTCCTGTCTACTCCGCTGCGCGCGCAGGGTCACGGTGCGGTGGAACGCCTCAACCGCACGCTTGGCCAGTCTCTCCGGATGCTGGATGGCGCGCCGGGAGACTGGGACCTTCGCCTTCCCCAAGCTGTCTCAACGTACAACACAACCGTGCACTCTGAGCTGGGCGTGACGCCAGCCCAGTACCTGCTGGGGCGCGTGTACGAGACCAGCGACGTTCCGCGAGTCCCGATGGCGACGCAGCGTGAATGGCGCCCGGGACACCCAAGCTTCGCGCCCTTCCGCGCCGGCGATCGCGTCAAAAAGACGATCGAGCGCCCGGGAAACCTGTTGTCCCTCAAGCTCGGGCCCCGCTACGTTGGTCCGCTGACAGTGACGCGAGTGAACGCCAACGGCGTGACCTACGAGGTCAGAGACCGGAGGGGTCGAGATCAGCGAGCTCACCACGCACAGCTGAGACAATGGAAGAGCCCACCAGCGTATCTACGGCGAGCTTCTCCGCGCGTGCAGAGCCTCTTTGACTGGGCGAGCGGCGAAGCGGAGCCACGTGACGGGGCAGAACCAGCAGCTCCCGTCAATCTTCAAGTGCCGTGTGGACTGGTGCCGCAGCCAACCACACCTCCTGAGTCAGCGCGACATGGAGTGACGCAGCTGACTGTACCGCGCAATCCAGCGCAACACGTGACAGCCGCGCGACGCGAAACGCCGCAGCAAACGACGCCGGTGCGACGCGAGACAGCGTCAACGTCGTCGCCGCTCCGACCCTGCCTGCGGTCACCACGGCGGACTGACGAGCGGACGGTGCAAACTTCGTCAGTGTCACAGCAGGTGCGATTCCAGATGCCAGCCGCCACGGATGCCTCTAACGGGGGTATCCGCAGGTCGTCGCGAACTCGACACTCTCCGCAATGGATGAGCGACTACGTTATGTGATGAACCTCTTTCGCGTGTATGTGTTCGTTTGACGGGGAATGTACTGTCCTTGTTGAGGTGCGGCGTTGGCTGGCGGGGGGGGGGAGTGTAACCGGTAGCCCTTCCCCACCTGTAGTCCTCTCCGCAACGCCGCGTCGGGTATTATGCGTGCCCGGCAGTTAGTAATTCGTCATCTCTAGCGGGTTGTCATGGCAACCCGCTACTGGTGGGCGGCGTCGGCTCAACATTACTGGACTAATAGCGTCGGCTAGGCGGCGAGGCAGTCGAGTGTGGGGTGTCGTGGGGATGTCACGCGCGGTGCCGGAATAAACATTCTGTGCTGTTATTCTCGAGTCTCGAGTCACGAGTGAAAAGCTAAGGAAACCGAACACGAACGGTAACAAGGTCACCAGCAACTCTTGATATAATAAAGATAGAGACGTGCAAACGACACCACTGTGTTTTCTCGTCGAGTGGCGTCGCTCCATATGCAACATGACCTACCTTGGTCACCAAATGACCTCTGGGGCCTAAACTATTGACCTGAGCTTTTGCTAATTTGAAAACACTCAGGCCATTTAATTTTGCATAAGCTTTCGGTTGCCTTTTCCGTTCGTTCCTAGCTATCATAGTTCCCAATATATTTTTGAAGGGTTCTGTAGCAAAGTCCTATACTTGGAAAATTTGACCTTTGGTGACCTCATTATTGACCTGAGCCAAATCATACCTGAAGTAACGTCGAATGGCCTTGTTTAGAGCTTTCAAACGCTTTGTTCGCTTCTTTCTAGTCATTTATTTCTCTAGTTACAGGCAGACTGGTTATTGATTCAACTTTTTGGAACGATTCAATCATGATTCATTTTGGAATCTGAATAATTCAATCACCGTTGGATTCACTATTTTTTTTTAGAATTGTTTCTTTCCGATTGAAAGAATAAAAACAAATATTTTAATTGATTCACGTTTCATTCAACATTTACATATTTGTGGTGAATGTATGTCAAATAAATACAAATTGACACATACATATATATGATCATTAAAACATTGTTACAGCAATACTATTTCAGTATGCATAAGTTCAGCCACTGGGACTGCATGTATCTGCATGTATTTGCACAACTTACTAGTGTACTTGAATCGTTAAGAATCGTTAAATCTTTTGATTCAATCAACCTTGATTTGATGCAGAGTTTGATCCAATCACGATTCATGAATCAAAAGATCTGGTGGTGAATTTTTTTTTCTCTCTAGGAATCTCTCCCCCCCTACTGCCATTCGATGCGTCATGACAAGATCTCTCTTTTTGAACCCGAAATTTTTGTTTTGTTCAAAAATGAGGGGCCAGGTTGCAAATAATCCGAAAATTTTGGGTGTTTTTTTAATGGTCATTGCAGTCACGTGACTCGACCGATTTGCATGCCCCAAACGTTTTTGAGCTTCAAATAACAAAAGACAAAAAGCAAAATACAAATTATAGGCGTATTCAGGGAATGTAAAATGGGGGATTTTCTGAAGAAAAAAAATATGTGCTGTTCGTGATTGTTTGGGACGTCATGAACCTCACATTTGGGCATTATATGCTGTGATTTGTTAAATTTGATATATTGCGCATAGGCGGATCCAGGAAAAACATGGGGCACCATGCGCGTAGCGCTTTTATCATCCTACTAATTTGAAGTTGGACCTAATTTGAGGGTGGGTATCGCCTCCCATTTTTTTGTTATCCTGAGTGCGCCTCTGCCCCAAAAATATGTACAATCTCAGTATATATGATGCATATTGCATTGGAATTGTTTATGACGCATTTATTGCACTGCAAACCACGAAGGAAGTATGCGCCGCAAAACCGCATTCGTAACACCCTCCCCAAAACAGGAGCCTGGAACCGCCTCTGCTGGATTGATTCAACCACCTCTCCTTCTGAGAGTGGAAGGTCGGGGTACCGTCCCCCCCGACCTTTCCGTCGGCGACGCCCCTGCATGTTACGGATGAAATTGCCTTCGTTGTCCTTTCGGAGCAGCGGTGTGTCGAAGGGAGAACGAGGGAAATTTCATGCGTAACTGACTGAGCCCATTTCCACGTCACACGCCCCCTCCCCCCCCCCCAACACACACACACACACACACACACACACACACACACACACACACACACACACACACACACACACACACACACACACACACACACACACATACACACACACACACACTTGGCTTTAGCCACCCCAACTTGGACGAGGAAGTGGGTTAAATCCGGGGAGAAATCTGTATTTGGGTGGATTCTGATGGTACTTTAACCCTATTCCCTGCGGGCGGCCAGAATTATTAACCTTCGGGGGGGGGCAGATTCCGCCCCCCCCCCCCCAGAGATCTCGAGAACCGCTCGGTCGATTTCGATGGAGAAAACGCCATTCGATTCGTCATGACAAGATCTCTGCTTTGGACCCCGAAATTTTTGTTTTGTTCAAAAATTGGGGGGGAAATCCTTTTTTTTAACAAATTTGGGAAAAAATCCCCAAATTCTTGGTGTTTTTTGAAAGGTCATTGCGGCCATGTGGCTCGACCGATTTTCATGCCCCAAACGTTTTTGAGGTTCAAATGTACTGGTCTTTGAAATATCAAAAGACAAAAAAAAATCATTGGCGTATTCAGGGAATGTAAAAGGGGGGATTTTCTGAAGGAAAAAAAGTGTTGTTCGTGATTGTTTGGGACGACATAAACGGCATTATATGATGTAATTTGTTAAATTTGATATATTGCGCATAGGCGGATCCAGGCAAAAACATGGGGGCACCATGCGCGTAACGCTTTTATCATCTTACTAATTTGAAGTTGGACTTAATTTGAGTGTTGGTATCGCCTCCCATTTTGTTATCCTGAGTGCGCCTCTGCCCCCAAAATATGTACAATCCCAGTGTGGCGACTTAAGTACACAAACTGGGCATAGACACATGTGTGGAGGGATGCCTATAATAAACATGGAAAGTTTGTCCTCCTCGTGGGATATGTATATATTTGAAATCTGAATAATTTGTCACGTTTCCAATGCTAATGGCGATCGTACCATTGCACGATTGTTTCAGACGTGTGCAAGAATTGTAATACTTTGTAAAGGCGCTGAGTGTGAGCCAGTTGCCTAGAGCTTGATGTGTAGCTCGTCAGCTGAGTCTGATCCAGCTGAGACTTTGGAGATCTAGCCGAGTCTGAGCCGGCTACGGTTTCCTTGTCTCACCAACCCACTGCCCGGAAACACTCTCTTGGTTAGTTGGAAATGTGAATTGACATGTCATTGCATTGCTCTATTACTTGTCATTAACTGGAGTCGTTACTTGTCATGTTTAAGAGCTGCCATTCAGTATTATTTCTCATGGTTATGGTTTAGCTCACCAAGTGTTCAGCCTGAGATGATGTTGCGGTTAATGTTGCAAGGATTGTTTAAGCATAACTGCAGCTAATAAGTAACAGAAAACAATGATCGTTTGTTGACCGCTAATTTGTGTACGGAAATATCTGCCTACAGCATATAATTATCAACAGGGGTAACAGGTGCATGCTGCATGTTTTGTCCGGCAGAAACCGCATCGTTGCCCTGCTACTGCTGTCTGCAGTCTGCACTGTGACTTGCTGCTTTCTTGCTGCTGCACTACTGCATGTCACTGGTCTCAATACCACTGTCTGTCCCCTTTCCTCTGTTTTATTTTATTTTCATTTTCTGTTTGAGTGAGCACAGAGCGGGGTCGCGAGGCGCGTTTTGGAGAATGGGCAGAGACGGAGGTGAGAACACCCAGTATCTATGATGCATATTGCATTTAAATTGTTTCTGGCGCATTCATTGCACTGCAAACCACGAAGGAAGTATGCGCCGCAAAACTGCATTCGTAACACCTTCCCCAAAACAGGAGCCTCGAACCACTTCTGCTGGACCTATTTTTTCTAAATTTTTACACAACACGCGCCATTTAATTTTGAGAACAGTCACAAAGTTTCAGGACGCTAGGCCTAACGGTTTAGAAGTGGCAAGTGAAAAATCACCGGGAGGGGCAGAATCTGCCCCCCGCAGGGAATAGGGTTAAGCGATTTT
>JAXIVJ010007099.1:0-62618 GCA_036785665.1 Chirona hameri
CCACTCTCAGCCCCACACCACTCACCACTCTCAGCCCCACACCACTCACCACTCTCAGCCCCACACAACTCACCTCTTTCAGCCCCACACAACTCACCTCTTTCAGCCCCACACAACTCACCACTCACTCTCAGCCCCACACAACTCACCACTCTCAGCCCCACACCACTCACCACTCTCAGCCCCACACCACTCACCACTCTCAGCACCACACCACTCACCACTCTCAGTCCCACACCACTCACCACTCTCAGCCCCACACCACTCACCACTCTCAGCCCATCACTCACCACTCTCAGCCCTACACAACTCACCACTCTCAGCCCTACACAACTCACCACTCTCAGTCCCACACCACTCTCAGCCCCACACCACTCACCACTCTCAGTCCCACACCACTCACCACTCTCAGCCCCACACTACTCACCACTCCAGCCCCACACCACTCACCACTCTCAGTCCCACACAACTCACCACTCTCAGCCCCACACAACTCACCACTCTCAGCCCCACACCACTCACCACTCTCAGCCCCACACCACTCACCACTCTCAGCCCCACACAACTCACCACTCTCAGCTCCACACCACTCACCACTCTCAGCCCCACACAACTCACCACTCTCAGCCCCACACAACTCACCTCTTTCAGCCCCACACAACTCACCTCTTTCAGACCCACACCACTCGCCACTCTCAGCCCCACACAACTCACCTCTTTCAGCCCCACACAACTCATCACTCTCAGCCCTACACAACTCACCACTCTCAGCCCCACACAACTCACCTATTTCAGCCCCACACAACTCACCTCTTTCAGCCCCACACCACTCACCACTCTCAGCCCCACACCACTCTCAGCCCCACACAACTCACTACTCTCAGCCCCTCACAACTCACCACTCTCAGCCCCACACAACTACCTCTTTCAGCCCCACACAACTACCTCTTTCAGCCCCACACAAATCACCTCTTTCAGCCCCACACCACTCACCACTTTCAGCCCCACACCACTCACCACTCTCAGCCCCACACTACTCACGACTCTCAGCCCCACACAACTCACCTCCCATCATAGGCCGAGGCGGTCCGCCGAGCAGCGGGCCCATCGGACCCCTCATGGGCGGCATACCCCGTCCCTGCGGCACCATCATCTGCTGGGACGGACCGCCGACACCCCTGACGGGTCCCTGTAGACCAGCAGCCGGGCCAGTAGGCGCTGCGCTCACTCCACGGCCGGCAGCACGCCCGGCGCCCGGGCCCGGTCCGGCGCCGGCGGCCGGCACCCGCGGGCCGCGCTCGTCGGCCGGCGGCGGGCCCTCCACCGTCACCGAGACGATGTTCTCTCCGCGCAGCAGCACCATGCCGAGCACTCGCTTCTCCTCGCGCTCGCCTGTCTTGCCCGCCTTGGCCTTCAGCTTGCGGAACTCCTCGCAGTCGCACAGGATGAGGTTCATGTGCTTGTCGAATGCTGCAGCGTAGTTAGGGAGGGAGCGATGGGGAGGGGGGCTTGGTGTCACACGGGTACACACTTCAGGAAAATGGCGACAATTTGCGATGTATTCCAGGAGGAATTTCCAAGAAATATATAACAAATATATATATTTGAGTCGGACAACACGGGCAATACCTTTCCTACTGTCACTTAAAAAAACATTTCCAACGCTGGAAATAAACTTCGATATTTACCTTTGAAGGTGCCGATGAATGTGCGCGAGTCCTGCAGCATCACACGGATCCTGTAGTTGATGTGCTGCATCATCTTGTTGTTCTTACCGACCGTCTGCCAACAACCGACAGACACGTTTACCTCTGCCGTAGTTTTCAACAAATTAAAAGGTAGGCTATTGGAACTATTAGAGGAACTATTGAGAGTTGAGGAAAGGAAGTATGGGGTAAAATACTAGGACAACCCAACCCAGGCATGGCATAAAGAGGGGACAGTTTGTTCAAGGCACATTTTCTTCCATTCCCCACTGCCTAGTCTAATGTCGTCTCACCACATACTAATGGAAAAATGGCCCTTGCCAAAACACTGAATGAATGCAGTTTTTAATGAAGAGCATGATGGTTGTTTGGTTTTACTCTGTTGTGGTACAGTCTTCCCGCAGACGTTGCCAACAGTCAATGGATGTCTGGCGGGCTGATGTCTGCACTGTCTGTTCACTGTTAGTTGCCACCAGTCAATGGATGTCTGGCGGGCTGATGTCTGCACTGTCTGTTCACTGTTAACTGACTGTCGGGTGACATAAACACCACATCTTATTGGCATCCTAACACTGCACCTCCACCTGGTGTGATGTTTGTGTCCCATGGACAGCAACTCCCACCTCATTCCAGAAACTCCTACCTAGTCCTACCTCACTGGCATGGCACAACCAGGCTGCAAAACCCAAGGGGAATTTAGACCACCTATTTTTATAGACATGCACATACATACAGATCACCCAAGGCTGCATCAGATGCATGCAAAGTCAATACTGTCAAGTGTATTGTGTATCAAGTTTGTGTTATTATATTTCTTTAGCAATTCCATGTGGGTTTTGGGTTGATGTTGGGTGGCATCCTTCTTGTCTTCTGAAAGCTCTGTAATCACTAGTTATACAGAATACAAAAAGGCTATATATATATATATATATATATATATATATATATATATATATATATATATATATATATATATGTATATATGTATATATGTATATATGTATATATGTATATATGTATATATGTATATATGTATATATGTATATATGTATATATGTATATATGTATATATGTATATATGTATATATGTATATATGTATATATGTATATATGTATATATGTATATATGTATATATGTATATATGTATATATGTATATATGTATATATGTATATATGTATATATGTATATATGTATATATGTATATATGTATATATGTATATATGTATATATGTATATATGTATATATGTATATATGTATATATGTATATATGTATATATGTATATATGTATATATGTATATATGTATATATGTATATATGTATATATGTATATATGTATATATGTATATATGTATATATGTATATATGTATATATGTATATATGTATATATGTATATATGTATATATGTATATATGTATATATGTATATATGTATATATGTATATATGTATATATGTATATATGTATATATGTATATATGTATATATGTATATATGTATATATGTATATATGTATATATGTATATATGTATATATGTATATATGTATATATGTATATATGTATATATGTATATATGTATATATGTATATATGTATATATGTATATATGTATATATGTATATATGTATATATGTATATATGTATATATGTATATATGTATATATGTATATATGTATATATGTATATATGTATATATGTATATATGTATATATGTATATATGTATATATGTATATATGTATATATGTATATATGTATATATGTATATATGTATGTATGTATGTATATATGTATATATGTATATATGTATATATGTATATATGTATATATGTATATATGTATATATGTATACATGTATATATGTATATATGTATATATGTATACATGTATACATGTATACATGTATACATGTATACATGTATACATGTATACATGTATACATGTATACATGTATACATGTATACATGTATACATGTATACATGTATGCATGTATGCATGTATGCATGTATGCATGTATGCATGTATGCATGTATGCATGTATGCATGTATGCATGTATGCATGCATGCATGCATATATGCATATATGCATATATGCATATATGCATATATGCATATATGCATATATGCATATATGCATATATGCATATATGCATATATGTATATATGTATATATGTATATATGTATATATGTATATATGTATAGATGTATAGATGTATAGATGTATAGATGTATAGATGTATAGATGTATAGATGTATAGATGTATAGATGTATAGATGTATAGATGTATAGATGTATAGATGTATAGATGTATAGATGTATAGATGTATAGATGTATAGATGTATAGATGTATAGATGTATAGATGTATAGATGTATAGATGTATAGATGTATACATGTATACATGTATACATGTATACATGTATACATGTATACATGTATACATGTATACATGTATACATGTATACATGTATATATGTATATATGTATTTATATGTATATATGTATATATGTATATATGTATATATGTATATATGTATATATGTATATATGTATATATGTATATATGTATATATGTATATATGTATATATGTATATATGTATATATGTATATATGTATATATGTATATATGTATATATGTATATATGTATATATGTATATATGTATATATGTATATATGTATATATGTATATATGTATATATGTATATATGTATATATGTATATATGTATATATGTATATATGTATATATGTATATATGTATATATGTATATATGTATATATGTATATATGTATATATGTATATATGTATATATGTATATATGTATATATGTATATATGTATATATGTATATATGTATATATGTATATATGTATATATGTATATATGTATATATGTATATATGTATATATGTATATATGTATATATGTATATATGTATATATGTATATATGTATATATGTATATATGTATATATGTATATATGTATATATGTATATATGTATATATGTATATATGTATATATGTATATATGTATATATGTATATATGTATATATGTATATATGTATATATGTATATATGTATATATGTATATATGTATATATGTATATATGTATATATGTATATATGTATATATGTATATATGTATATATGTATATATGTATATATGTATATATGTATATATGTATATATGTATATATGTATATATGTATATATGTATATATGTATATATGTATATATGTATATATGTATATATGTATATATGTATATATGTATATATGTATATATGTATATATGTATATATGTATATATGTATATATGTATATATGTATATATGTATATATGTATATATGTATATATGTATATATGTATAAATGTATAAATGTATAAATGTATATATGTATATATGTATATATGTATATATGTATATATGTATATATGTATATATGTATATATGTATATATGTATATATGTATATATGTATATATGTATATATGTATATATGTATATATGTATATATGTATATATGTATATATGTATATATGTATATATGTATATATGTATATATGTATATATGTATATATGTATATATGCATATATGCATATATGCATATATGCATATATGTATATATGTATATATGTATATATGTATATATGTATATATGTATATATGTATATATGTATATATGTATATATGTATATATGTATATATGTATATATGTATATATGTATATATGTATATATGTATATATGTATATATGTATATATGTATATATGTATATATGTATATATGTATATATGTATATATGTATATATGTATATATGTATATATGTATATATGTATATATGTATATATGTATATATGTATATATGTATATATGTATATATGTATATATGTATATATGTATATATGTATATATGTATATATGTATATATGTATATATGTATATATGTATATATGTATATATGTATATATGTATATATGTATATATGTATATATGTATATATGTATATATGTATATATGTATATATGTATATATGTATATATGTATATATGTATATATGTATATATGTATATATGTATATATGTATATATGTATATATGTATATATGTATATATGTATATATGTATATATGTATATATGTATATATGTATATATGTATATATGTATATATGTATATATGTATATATGTATATATGGATATATGGATATATGGATATATGGATATATGGATATATGGATATATGTATATATGTATATATGTATATATGTATATATGTATATATGTATATATGTATATATGTATATATGTATATATGTATATATGTATATATGTATATATGTATATATGTATATATGTATATATGTATATATGTATATATGTATATATGTATATATGTATATATGTATATATGTATATATGTATATATGTATATATGTATATATGTATATATGTATATATGTATATATGTATATATGTATATATGTATATATGTATATATGTATATATGTATATATGTATATATGTATATATGTATATATGTATATATGTATATATGTATATATGTATATATGTATATATGTATATATGTATATATGTATATATGTATATATGTATATATGTATATATGTATATATGTATATATGTATATATGTATATATGTATATATGTATATATGTATATATGTATATATGTATATATGTATATATGTATATATGTATATATGTATATATGTATATATGTATATATGTATATATGTATATATGTATATATGTATATATGTATATATGTATATATGTATATATGTATATATGTATATATGTATATATGTATATATGTATATATGTATATATGTATATATGTATATATGTATATATGTATATATGTATATATGTATATATGTGTATATGTATATATGTATATATGTATATATGTATATATGTATATATGTATATATGTATATATGTATATATTTATATATGTATATATGTATATATGTATATATGTATATATGTATATATGTATATATGTATATATGTATATATGTATATATGTATATATGTATATATGTATATATGTATATATGTATATATGTATATATGTATATATGTATATATGTATATATGTATATATGTATATATGTATATATGTATATATGTATATATGTATATATGTATATATGTATATATGTATATATGTATATATGTATATATGTATATATGTATATATGTATATATGTATATATGTATATATGTATATATGTATATATGTATATATGTATATGTGTATATGTGTATATGTGTATATGTGTATATGTGTATATGTGTATATGTGTATATGTGTATATGTGTATATGTGTATATGTGTATATGTGTATATGTGTATATGTGTATATGTGTATATGTGTATATGTGTATATGTGTATATGTGTATATGTGTATATGTGTATATGTGTATATGTGTATATGTGTATATGTGTATATGTGTATATGTGTATATGTGTATATGTGTATATGTGTATATGTGTATATGTGTATATGTGTATATGTGTATATGTGTATATGTGTATATGTGTATATGTGTATATGTGTATATGTGTATATGTGTATATGTGTATATGTGTATATGTGTATATGTGTATATGTGTATATGTGTATATGTGTATATGTGTATATGTGTATATGTGTATATGTGTATATGTGTATATGTGTATATGTGTATATGTGTATATGTGTATATGTGTATGTGTATATGTGTATATGTGTATATGTGTATATGTGTATATGTGTATATGTGTATATGTGTATATGTGTATATGTGTATATGTGTATATGTGTATATGTGTATATGTGTATATGTGTATATGTGTATATGTGTATATGTGTATATGTGTATATGTGTATATGTGTATATGTGTATATGTGTATATGTGTATATGTGTATATGTGTATATGTGTATATGTGTATATGTGTATATGTGTATATGTGTATATGTGTATATGTGTATATGTGTATATGTGTATATGTGTATATGTGTATATGTGTATATGTGTATATGTGTATATGTGTATATGTGTATATGTGTATATGTGTATATGTGTATATGTGTATATGTGTATATGTGTATATGTGTATATGTGTATATGTGTATATGTGTATATGTGTATATGTGTATATGTGTATATGTGTATATGTGTATATGTGTATATGTGTATATGTGTATATGTGTATATGTGTATATGTGTATATGTGTATATGTGTATATGTGTATATGTGTATATGTGTATATGTGTATATGTGTATATGTGTATATGTGTATATGTGTATGTGTATATGTGTATATGTGTATATGTGTATATGTGTATATGTGTATATGTGTATATGTGTATATGTGTATATGTGTATATGTGTATATGTGTATATGTGTATATGTGTATATGTGTATATGTGTATATGTGTATATGTGTATATGTGTATATGTGTATATGTGTATATGTGTATATGTGTATATGTGTATATGTGTATATGTGTATATGTGTATATGTGTATATGTGTATATGTGTATATGTGTATATGTGTATATGTGTATATGTGTATATGTGTATATGTGTATATGTGTATATGTGTATATGTGTATATGTGTATATGTGTATATGTGTATATGTGTATATGTGTATATGTGTATATGTGTATATGTGTATATGTGTATATGTGTATATGTGTATATGTGTATATGTGTATATGTGTATATGTGTATATGTGTATATGTGTATATGTGTATATGTGTATATGTGTATATGTGTATATATGTATATATGTATATATGTATATATATGTATATATGTATATATGTATATATGTATATATGTATATATGTATATATGTATATATGTATATATGTATATATGTATATATGTATATATGTATATATGTATATATGTATATATGTATATATGTATATATGTATATATGTATATATGTATATATGTATATATGTATATATGTATATATGTATATATGTATATATGTATATATGTATATATGTATATATGTATATATGTATATATGTATATATGTATATATGTATATATGTATATATGTATATATGTATATATGTATATATGTATATATGTATATATGTATATATGTATATATGTATATATGTATATATGTATATATGTATATATGTATATATGTATATATGTATATATGTATATATGTATATATGTATATATGTATATATGTATATATGTATATATGTATATATGTATATATGTATATATGTATATATGTATATATGTATATATGTATATATGTATATATGTATATATGTATATATGTATATATGTATATATGTATATATGTATATATGTATATATGTATATATGTATATATGTATATATGTATATATGTATATATGTATATATGTATATATGTATATATGTATATATGTATATATGTATATATGTATATATGTATATATGTATATATGTATATATGTATATATGTATATATGTATATATGTATATATGTATATATGTATATATGTATATATGTATATATGTATATATGTATATATGTATATATGTATATATGTATATATGTATATATGTATATATGTATATATGTATATATGTATATATGTATATATGTATATATGTATATATGTATATATATATATATATATATATATATATATATATATATATATATATATATATATCTATATATCTATATATATATGTATATATATATATATATGTATATATGTATATATATATATATATGTATATATATGTATATATATGTATATATATCTATATCTATATCTATATCTATATCTATATCTATATCTATATCTATATCTATATCTATATCTATATCTATATCTATATCTATATCTATATCTATATCTATATCTATATCTATATCTATATCTATATCTATATCTATATCTATATCTATATCTATATCTATATCTATATCTATATCTATATCTATATCTATATCTATATCTATATCTATATCTATATCTATATCTATATCTATATCTATATCTATATCTATATCTATATCTATATCTATATCTATATCTATATCTATATCTATATCTATATCTATATCTATATCTATATCTATCTATATCTATCTATATCTATATATATATATATATATATATATATATATATATATATATATATATATATATATATATATATATATATATATATACATATATATACACATACGCATACGCATACGCATACGCATACGCATACGCATACGCATACGCATACGCATACGCATACGCATACGCATACGCATACGCATACGCATACGCATACGCATACGCATACGCATACGCATACGCATACGCATACGCATACGCATACGCATACGCATACGCATACGCATACGCATACGCATACGCATACGCATACGCATACGCATACGCATACGCATACGCATACGCATACGCATACGCATACGCATACGCATACGCATACGCATACGCATATATATATATATATATATATATATATATATATATATATATATATATATATATATATATATATATATATATATATATAAATAAAATGAGTCAATGTATACTCTGGAAGCCACAGGTGTATACTGTATAGTACATAAGGTAAACTACCTACCCTCATTCCATATCTCTTGAAAACAGACAATATAACACAATACAATATATACTTTTATACTTTATATATACAATATATACAAGACAATATATACTTTGGTATATGATGAGATTTCTGGTTTAATGGACTCAGGGATTACTGTGGACCTTGTACTTTTATTACAGCAAGGCTTTGAATGTGGTTTGTCACTAAATTCTGATAGTGATAGTTTATTTATCTTCAATCCAAATGTTGCACTTATTTCAGTGAGAATCTTCAGATTGTGGGCTGCGTTTTCCAGTGTTTGCGCCAACAACCCACCATCTGCATAGAAAAGTGCACTTATTCTGAATTCATTCATAAGCCCTTTTCCCTTTTCTTCTATTTTGCTTGTTAGGTTTAGGTTTAGGTTTAGGTTGTGGGCTGGGTTTAGACAGGGTCTATTCAATGCCCACATCTTGGCATATCATAGGATAGTCATGATCAGTGAAGGTTATTCCATTGTAGCCAGATGTCGGTCAAGCTGGTTTTTGAAGCTGATGGTGGATATTGCTGACACAACCTCTTCTGGTAGCTCATTCCAGGGTGTCACTACCCTGTTGGCAAAGAACTTGGCTCGTAATTGGTTGGTTGATCTTCTCTTCTTGAGCTTGAGATGGTGTCCTCGGGTTCTGTCGTCTTGGTTCTTTTCGAAAAAGTGGTCGGGATCAACAGCAACTTTTCCAGTCAAAATTTTATACGTCTCGATTAGGTCACCTCGCTTGACTCGATCTTCCATACTTGGGATATTAAGTCTTCTCAGGCGTTCCTGATATGGTAGGTGCCTAGTCTCCTGCACAAGTTTAGTTGCTCGGCGTTGCACTTTTTCTAGGGCTCTGAAATCTTGTACCATAAATGGTCCGACGGCTGACAGGCAGTAATCTAGGTGAGGGCGTACATAAGTTATATACAATATCTTGAAGTTGGACTTGTTTAGGCTGCTGAAGGCCATTCTTAGGAGTCTCAGGGAGGACATTGCCTTGTTCGCTGCCAGCTGGCAGTGCTGGGTTGGCTTTAGTGTATTTGACACATTAACCCCGAGATCACGTTCAAGTGTTGTTTCCTTCAGTACTATCTTGTCGTTAGCTTGCTTCATGTGGTATTCTCTATGTGTATTTGATAACCCACAGTGCATAATCTTGCATTTGGAAACGTTAAATTTGAGGAGCCACTCCCTGGACCAATTGTCCAGTGTGCCAAGGTCGTCTTGTAGAGCCTGGGTATCACTATCGTCTTGAATCGCACTGTACAATTTTGAGTTGTCTGCAAACATTATCATGTTGCTGTTTACCAATGATGGAAGTTCATTCACATATATGAGGAATAGTGTTGGTCCCAACACAGAACCCTGGGGGACCCCACTGTTGACTTTCTCTATGCTTGAGAGGCTGTTCCCTATTGCAACCTGCTGGCAGCGGTCCCGCAAGAAGTCACAGACCCAACTAAGAACTTGGCCTCGTATTCCATATGCACTAAGCTTCCTTTCTAATCTTCTGTGTGGCACGGTGTCAAACGCTTTCTGGTAGTCTAAATAGGCAACGTCTAGTGCATGTCCCTCATCTAGTGATCTTGTCCAATCCTCAAGAGCCTCAAGTAAGTTAGTCTGACACGATTTTCTTTTCATGAACCCATGTTGGTGTTTTGAGATCAAGGCATACTTTTCAAGGTGATGGGAAATGTGCTTCCTTATCATGCGCTCTAATACTTTGCAGGGCTGACTGGTTAAACTGACAGGGCGGTAATTACATGGCTTCTTCCTGGACCCTTTCTTGAAAATTGGTGTGATTTTGGCTTGCTTCCAGTCTACGGGTAGCTTCCCAGTCACCAGAGTCTTCTGAAACAGATGGCTCAGTGGTACAGCCAACTGGTCTGCACACTTCTTCAGGAGTATAGTTGGGATGCCATCAGGTCCTGCCGCCTTGTTTACATCTAGGTTCATTAGTTCTTTATGTACCTCGGCTGGAGTGATTTGTATGCCATCCAAGGCACAATCAGCCTCGACTCTGTCAGGAAACTCGGGTAACTCTTCTTGTCCTTCTTCAACAAACACACTCTGGAAAAACTTGTTGAGAATATCTGCTGTATCCTGTTCATTTTGTGTTATCTCCCCTGCTTCATTTTCAAGAGATCCAACAACTGGCTTTATTTTCTGTTGAGACCTGATGTATTTGAACAATCTGTTCGGTTCCTGCTTGATGTTCAGTATGATGTTGTTCTCGTATTGGTACCGTGCATCCCTAATAACTTGAGTAGTCTTGTTCCTTTGGGAGGTATACTTTTGGTGATCTTCCATAGACTTGGTTTTTCTGTACTCTTTCCATGTTGCATGCTTGAGTTTAACTTCTTTTTTCATTTGTGCTGTCCACCATGGGGCTGTTGGACGATAGGTCTTTTTCAATCTTGGTGTTGGTACATGACACTCAATGCTGTTATTGACTACATTCTTTATTTTACCCCAAGCTTCCTCAACATTCATGTTCACAAGAATAGTCCAGTCCACCTTTTCTATATCTTCAGAAATCTTTCTATAGTTTCCTTTCTTGAAATTTTTCTGTGTTGACACACGCGTGATGTTGTTCGCTTTAATCTGGCTGTCCATGTAGTGATAGTTCCATGTGATTACAATGTGGTCGCTCTTACCAAGGGGGTCAGATCCAGTGATATCATTCATTGCATGTTCATCATTCACAAACACCAGGTCTAATTGGGAGGGAGCGCATCCTTCCCTGAATCGGGTCGGGAAGTTAACATGCTGAGACCAAAATAAGTCTTGGGTTGTGTCGAAAAATTTCGCTTGACTTGAGACTTCTGAGCCTTCCACATTGCCCATTTCCCAGTCAATCTGTGGGTAGTTGAAGTCCCCCATCACAAGGATGTTGTTAACCTGTAACTGTTGAGTTTGCAAAAGCATTTCATTAAACTTCAAGTATTGTTATGATGTATCTAAGTATGTTATGTCCCACATTTTAACCCAGGAGTTTTCATGCTGTTGGTGATGTTGACAATACCAACACACTAATGAATGCAAATAGCGTGAACAGTCTGGTGTTACGATGTCTGTGATAATGGTTGTTTACCCCACTTGCACTGGCACCGACATCCTGTTATTCATGTTTGTGGCCTGTAGAACAAACATGCTCCATGCACACACACATTTACACAAAACTCAGATTATTAAGTGAATCCTTAAAATGACCAATTCAAATTGCAACAAAAAAGGTCAGGAACCTCACCATTTTGAGATCTCTTCTAGAACTGTCTAAAAATAGTTCAGCCCACTAGTTGTAGGATTATGAAGACTTGTCCGTCTTGGATTATTTCCTTTCGTGTGTGCTTCTTGATGCTTGATCGTAGAATGAGAAATCCCCTCAAATTTCTTATAGCGGTCCCTTTCACCGGCACACGAACATGAACGGTCAGTTTGCTCTCAGGGTAATAGAACAACGGGTAGAACAGTAAGGAATTTAACGCCCAAATGAATTAGACAAGATATAATTTTTATCGTAATTGTTTTGTCTATTATACATTAAAGGTATTGTTTGCTAACAATAACTTCTATTTCCATATATTACATCTTTATTTATTGAATTAAACGCCAGCAAATATACGAAGTAGTAGTCAAAGTAGTTTATTTGCAGTACATGTAGTAGTATTTGGAAGCGATCATAAGAAATTCTACTACGAAGTAGTAGTCGAAGTAGTGTATATTTCAGTACTGTAGTAGCATTTGAAAGCGATCAGCGGTCGTTCCGACATGTTTTAACCCCCAAGCCCATTTAACCACTTTACAGCCGGAATATCGAAAGATGATAAAAAACGTTGTAGCTAAGACTTGTAGCTATCTGTTCCAGAAGCCGGATTTAAAGTATGTACTATAGATTACGGTGTGTCGACAAAACTTCTAAGGAATTACTTCTAACGACAGAACTTCCAAGTCAAAACTTACACGCGTCAAAACTGCCAACGGAAAAACTTCTAATGGAAAAACTTATTCGCGTCAAAACTTCAAAAGCAAAAACTTATAAACTACAAAACTTCCAAGCGTCAAAACTTTCAAAGCCAAAACTTCTTCGCGACAAAACTTCCAATGAAATTACTTCCAATTCCAAAACTTCTAAGCGACAAAACTTATAATGGCAAAACTTCCAAGCGACAAAACTTCCAAACGTCAAAACTTTCAAAGCAAAAACTTCTTCGCGACAAAACTTCTAATGAAATAACTTCCAATCCCAAAACTTCTAAGCGACGAAACTTCTAATGTCAAAACTTCCAAGTGACCTACCTGGGTCACCAAATGACCCAGGGGCGGATCCAGGGGGTGGCCGCAGCGGTCGCCCCCCCCCCCTCCAGAAGGGCGCCCCACGGGGAGACTTTCGGCCATTGACGGCGCCCTTCCGGCCAGTGACTGCACCCTTTCGGCCATTGACGGCGCCCTTTCGGCCATTGACGGCGCCCTTTCGGCCAGTGACGGCGCCCTTTCGGTCAGTGACGGCGCCCTTTCTTTGGAAGGCGCCCCTAAATTGGCCTGCGGCCACCCCTCCTAAAATATCCTGAATCCGCCCTTGAAATGACCTTGACCTGAGGCCAAATTTTTAAGTTGATCTAACCAGGTCACCATTACTATGTTGTTTCGAAGCGCCTTTACGAGACAAACATGATGGTGTTAACATTACTGCTATATGTCTAACCAATACAAGTTATTTGTTTAAAAAAAACGTTTTGGAAAAAATGGCCTCGTGACCTTTGGTGACATCTGGGACATAAACTATTGACCTGAGCTTATTTTTTTTTTCATTAGAAGTTTTGACTGTTAGAAGTTTTGACGCATAGAAGTTTTGCCTATAGAAGTTTTGGCTTGGAAGTTTTGACGTTAGAAGTTATGCATTAGAAGTTTTCACGTGGAACCATAGATTATGAGCCAGTCTTGTCTGAACATCATCGATTTAACATGGGAACCCTATGGTGTAGTAGGTTTTTAACGCCCAAACGCCCGAGTGCTGCCAACTATTACTGGTGGAGTTTGCTGTTTGAGTGAGCAGCAAACGTTTTACGTTCCGCGTGCAGTGTGTCAAGAGCGTAACTTTTGTAGCATTTGTGTCATAATTGTCTTCACAAGCGCCATTTTCTTTAATATTACTATTTTTACTTTTACCATTTAAGATTTTCTTACTGTACAAAAAGACATTTCCTTTACACACAAATTAGTAAATTATTACTTAAATATATTTGGTTGTGAATCACTCTTCGAAAATTTAGAACAATAACTTAAAAAAAGGTTTTTAAAACCGATATCCATGAACTGTAGCTTACAAAGTGTCCGTCAGATGTCCGGCCACTCACAGTTTTGCCGACCGTTGTTCGATGTGGCGCGAAGGGGATCATTTTATTTGGAAGATTTCAAACAGCGGCTCTTTTGGGAGGGTTGGTCACTGTTGTCGTTTTATAAGTGAGCCGGTTATAGGGCCTTGATTGAGCCTGTATTCCTCAATAAGGATCCCATCAGTACTTGGCCATTTCAATCTTCGTTCATTCATGGCTTCGGACGGACCACTAAAGGTAATATTGAATTTGAAAGTACCGCCTTCCGACGTTTGCGACGAAGGTCCGGGTTCAAATTTGTGTATGCGCCGGTGTTTCCTTGTATTCCCAACTTTTGGCAGTTGTCTTGTACCCAAAACGGTTATAATAATTTTGTATTGAAGGCAGGTGTCCCAAAAGTGAGTGACTTGCTGCTTAACAAAGACTGCGTGAATCTACCGTGCTTAAACCACATTGACATGGGGAAGGACTTTTCAACTTCCAGCCTCTCATCCATTACAATTGGGTACCTTTTGTCATTTCCAAAAAGAATAAAGAGTGTGTAGCAGATGTATCCCTGATTCCAAGTTTAACATACCTACTTTTTATTTTCATTTTAGGACACCCTACTGCAGACTGGTTATTAATTCACCTTCTTTGGAAGAATTCAATCAATTCATTTTGGAATATGAATTATTCAGTCACTGTTTTATTCATGGATAACCATTTTGAGAAATGATTCCTTCATGGCCATGAATGATTCAGCGGCCATGGCCCCATAAACCGCCTGCAATCAGCAAAAATTGACATTTCCTGATATAGAAGGAAATATAAGCAACCTTTACTAAGGAAAGTTTTTTAAATCGGCTATCAACGCATAAGCAAGCAAAATCCAATTAGTTTTCAGAAATGTGAGATTTTTTGGGATTTGCCCCCAAACCGCCTGGGGCCCAGCCAAAACACCGTTCTAGATCCGCCAATGCTTGTGACCTGCCCTCAAAACAATTGAACATCAGTTATTCCAACATGCCCACAATAATGGGGAGGTGTTTGATGGGTAGACCTGAGAATACAGATGGAATGCATCAGGCTGTTAGCAAAATCACATTTTATCTAGTGTCCTGGTTTGTTCGGGGGGGGGGGGGGAGGCATGGCCCCAGTGCCCCTTGGCTATGTCTTTGTGTCTATATAATAGTAATTATATGCATCTGACTCAGTAGAAAGGCAAACCAGAGAATTTCACAGTATTTACCTAACAATAATAATTTATTTCACCTGACACTCGCATCAACCGACGACAGCGCCACCACCATTACAACTGAATGTAAACAACAGGGCCTGGCCATATTGAGGTCTCAAGAGCTATATTTAAATAAATACAAATGGTATAATACTATCACCACCTTTTTACTCATTTACAACTTTAAATCACTCCATAACAACTTACTACAGGAAACAACCTTTTTCACCTAAGTTCTAACCTTTTCCCTCAATCCCAACCTCCTTTTATAATTGTACTGGTGTTGTCAGATCTGTCTGCTGTATCTGTCTGCTGTATCTGTCTGCTGTATCTGTCTGCTGTATCTGTCTGCTGTATCTGTCTGCTGTATCTGTCTGCTGTATCTGTCTGCTGTATCTGTCTGCTGTATCTGGATGCACCCCCCAAAATATATATATATATATATATATATATATATATATATATATATATATATATATATATATATATATATAATGCCTCTCTACTGGTTGTCTTGAAGCAAATGTTCAGCAAGTGTCTGCACAGTCTTATGACCACCACAATCCAACACTGTCCCACTGTCTACCAACAGCAAATGTTCAGTATTTGTCTGCATTCCTGTCACCACTGCAATCCAACACTGTCCCACTGTCTACCAACAGCAAATGTTCAGTATTTGTCTGCATTCCTGTCACCACTGCAATCCAACACTGTCCCACTGTCTACCAACAGCAAATGTTCAGTATTTGTCTGCATTCCTGTCACCACTGCAATCCAACACTGTCCCGCTGTCTACCAACAGCAAATGTTCAGTATTTGTCTGCATTCCTGTCACCACTGCAATCCAACACTGTCCCACTGTCTACCAACAGCAAATGTTCAGTATTTGTCTGCATTCCTGTCACCACTGCAATGCAACACCCCCTTGCTAGCCAAACATGTTCAGCAACAGTCTACACTCTTGCCACTGCCACCACAATCGAATGCTGCCCCCCCATTCATCCAGCAGCAAATGCTCAGCAACTGTCTGCACTCCCCACTCCCCTATAATCTAACCCCACCCCACATCACCCTCCTCCCTTTCGCGAATGTTCAGCAACTGTCTTGGACTCCTGCAGTCCTGCTACCCCCACCACCACTTACTCTAACCCCCACCCCACCCCACCCTCCTCCAGGCAGCAAATGTTCAACTGTCTGCACTCCCCCTCCACCACAAGCCCAATTTAACCCCACCCGAGCCTCCTCCCTTAAGCAAATGTTCAGAAACTGTCTGCCCTCCCTGCCACTTAACTCTAACACCACCACACTGTCCTCCCCTCAGCAAATGTTCAGAAACTGTCTGCCCTCCCTGCCACTTAACTCTTAACACCACCACACTGTCCTCCCCTCAGTAAATGTTCAGAAACTGTCTGCCCTCCCTGCCACTTAACTCTAACACCACCACACTGTCCTCCCCTCAGCAAATGTTCAGAAACTGTCTGCCCTCCCTGCCACTTAACTCTAACACCACCACACTGTCCTCCCCTCAGCAAATGTTCAGAAACTGTCTGCCCTCCCTACCACTTAACACCACCACACTGTCCTCCCCTCAGCAAATGTTCAGCAACATGGCGGCCGCCAACGGAAAAGCCGGCGGGGACAAGGCGTCGGCCAAGCGACTCTCCGTCGAGCGCATCTACCAGAAGAAGAGCCAGTTGGAGCACATCCTGCTGCGACCTGACACTTACATCGGCTCCTGCGAGCCGCTCACAGAGCCCATGTATGTGTACGATGAGGAGCTGGGGATGCACCAGCGTGAGATCACCTTCGTGCCGGGCCTGTTCAAGATCTTTGACGAGGTGCTGGTGAACGCGGCCGACAACAAGCAGCGTGATCCCAATATGGACACCATCAAGATCGACATCGACTCGTGAGTAACAATGGCGAGTGGCGGACATTTTGTGAGATACCGTAGTTATCATTACTCCAAACGGCTACGGTCGTCGTGTCCTAAAACCCAGATAAACAAACAATATTCACTCTTCATTGCTTGTTGCTTTGTTGGGTGTGATGGATGTGATGAGGGTCTGATTTCGTTGCCCGTTCAATGTTACAACATTTGATTGATAGGCGACAAGGTGATCCCGTGTCCCGGGCGGCGCGTTTTGGGTTAGCTTTTACCGATCACGTTTTCTCTGCGCACAATGAAATATCGCCTGCCTTCTCTTACATCGTGTCACCTTTTTCAATGGTCGTCCTGCAGTGAGAACAACACGATATCGATCTTCAATAACGGCAAGGGCATCCCGGTGGTGACCCACAAGGACGAGAACATGTACGTGCCGACCATGATCTTCGGACATCTGCTGACCTCCTCCAACTTCAACGACGAGGATCAGAAGGTGCGTGCATGCGCCATCCCAGGGGGGGGGGGGGGGGGTGCTGAGTGCTGGTGGGCAAGGTGGTGTTGTGGTTGCCAGATGCCTGTCGTGTAGTTGTGTCATGCGGTTGTGACTGCCTTGCTAGGGTGTCCCCCCAAACAAAAACAAAACTTTTTGTCTGTGCAAGCTGCCCATCCAAAACGGGGTGCTCCTTTACACAAAGAATATGCTGACCAAATTTGGTCCCCCTCCTTTGAGTTTTGCCCCCCCCCCCCCCCAGCCTCCATAAGTCCGTGACCCCTACCCAAAAGTTAAAAGTCAAAGTCGTACAGGTCTCCGCGTGCGCTCATTTGAAAGCTCTTGTTGAGTAGAATACACTTTTGTACAGTCGAAATGCTCTACAATTGATAGTTTTCGCTCTATGAGTCATACACCTCTACCAAAACCAAGCTTTAGTGTAACTGTACAGTACCCTAAATATTTTGTAGAGGACGTTTATGACTCATAGAACGAAGACGGTTACATTTAGAGCATTTCGACTGTATAAAAGTGTGTTCGATTCAACAAGAGCTTTCAAATGAGCACATGCGGAGGTCTGTACGACGATTTTGATTTTTGACTTTTGGGTAGGGGTCACTGACTTATGGAGTCCGGGGGGGCAAAACTCAAAGGAGGGGGACCAAATTTGGTCAGCATATTCTTTGTGTAAAGGAGCACCCCGTTTTGGATGGGCAGCTTGCACGGACACATGTTTTTTGGACACCCTACTGCCTTGCGTTTGGGATTCTGACTGGTCTGAACTGACTGGTCTGAGGCCTGCCTCATTTAAACGTAACTTGCGGGTGTACATGAAAGGCCGAGGTGTGAACTAACGTGTGACAGCCATGCTTTGTCTGTGCTATTGTTTTCGCATTACCAGTTTATATCTATTTTGTGTTGATGCCTAGTTTTGTAAGCCGTGCACCATTGTTTTATCCGGTATGTATCTGAGTATGAATGTCAACTCCCTGTTTCCCCATGTACCTACTGTTCTATGTCTCGTGACGCCGGGCTAGGAATAGCCACAATGTGTGTGGATGGCCCGAAGTCGTTAAATACAAATACAAATACACCGTTCGTGCTCAGGTCAGAAAACTGAGCATTCTATCGCAGTTTCAAATATTCGTTGCTTCGAGTGAAAATGATGGAAAGTATGTTTGTTTTACTGGCAATATTTTTAGAGTGTTCGTATGCATGCCTCGTTTATCTGTAGGTGACCGGAGGAAGAAACGGCTATGGTGCGAAGCTGTGCAATATCTTCTCGACCAAGTTTATCGTGGAGACGGCCGCCAAAGAGTACAAACGCTCCTTCAAGCAGACATGGGCAAACAACATGTCCAAAACTTCCGAACCGAAAATCAAAGACTTCTCTGGGACTGACTTCACAAAGGTATGCGCTTTGGAGACAGTTATACTTCCATCACTTCGCATTTGCTTCCATTCCATAGTCCATAGAGTCAACTGATTAATTCTGTTGTGAATCTGTTCCTGTTGTCCAGCAGCTGGTGTTGTCGGTTTTAACGATGCTCAATTACCGTGGGATTACGTGTAGTCGATAAATCCGACACAAGCCGCTCTCCCCCAGGCTCGCGCAGCTGGCTACCATCGCGCCTCGCCCGCCTTACGTTGCCCGACCGTGTCTGTCCCCAGCTGACCCAACAACATAACCGCCGCATACCCCTGCTACTCGTCAGAGCCGTTTGTACGTCCCACGCCACGCCAGCCGACCCAACAACATCCGCCGCATACCCCTGCTACTCAGTCAGAGCCGTTTGTACGTCCCACGCCACGCCAGCCGACCCAACAACATATCCGCCGCATACCCCTGCTACTCAGTCAGAGCCGTTTGTACGTCCCACGCCACGCCAGCCGACCCAACAACATAACCGCCGCATACCCCTGCTACTCAGTCAGAGCCGTTTGTACGTCCCACGCCACGCCAGCCGACCCAACAACATAACCGCCGCATACCCCTGCTACTCAGTCAGAGCCGTTTGTGCGTCCTCAAAGGAAACTTCCACCCTGTTAATGGGGTCTGGAGTTGAGATAGCCAAGCTCTACTCCATGCTTGAAAATTGGCTTGAGAAGCTTTCACATCTTCATAGAAACCCCTTAATTAATTAAAATTGGCTTACCGGAGTCCTAGAAGCCGGAATGTCAGACAGGGCATCGTATCTCCCATCGCTGATTGACTGATTTATTGCCCTTATATCTGGGGCTTTTGATACATTCTCTGGCACGTAGTCTCTGATCACGACGCCGCGCTAATATCCGCTCAGCCGCCCGCGCGGCGCGGCGGCCCCTTGTCAGAGACTGTAGTAGGCGCCAGGCAGAGCCAGAACAACCACTGGTGTTGTATGACGTCACATGTCATACAAAGATAAACTTACATTTTTATCCACAGATATCCATCTATGGTCCAAACCAAGGTCATATTCGTATTTGTGAGCTCAAGATGCCCCTTACTTCCAACTATCAAGAAATATGTCAAGGTGAACTATTATTCCCTTTAAAGGGACTGTCCCACCCTTGTGAAAGTTGTCGAATCACACTTAATTGTATGTCTACATGTCAGTCGAGGTCAGCTGAACATGTTCGTGAACTTTTTCCCTGAAAAAATGCTTATCTTGGAAGATATTCAACTTTTAGTTTTAAGCGAAAATTTAAGTTGGTGACGTCATATGATTTTTTTTAATAACAGGGAAATCCTTTGTGCTGCCAAATATATGGCACAAATTTTTGTCGACATCTATTACGCAGAAAAAGCGAACCACCCGGTGTCTATATTGGCTTAGATTGCGAACCACCCGGGGATCGAGAAATGAAAGACGAAAATATTCCAAGGCTGACCTTAAAACAAGTCGACTATCATTACCAGTTGGGTAAAGAGACGACGCTGTCGGTTTAGAGTCCCTATTCAAATACACATGGGCCTTATTTTTTACAGATGTCAAAATCAAACTAATATATTTTTTATTAGATCATTGTGGTTGTTTTAACTGCTACCATACTTAATTGCAATGCCTAGCCATAAAAAATGGCTATCTCAACTCAAATATAATGTTACGGTGGGATAGTCCCTTTAAGCTCAAGTCACCATCACCCCCAGTGCCATCACCAGTCTGATCCACTTGACTCCATCTGACCTGTCTGACCCCATCTCACCCTCATCTCACCCCCATCTCACCCCCATCTCACCCCCATCTCACCCCCATCTCACCCCCATCTCACCCCCATCTCACCCCCATTTCACCCCATCTCACACCCCCATTTCACCCCATCTCACCCCCATCTCACCCCCATCTCACCCCCATCTCACCCCCATCTCACCCCCATCTCACCCCCATCTCACCCCCATCTCACCCCCATCTCACCCCCATCTCACCCCCATCTCACCCCCATCTCACCCCCATCTCACCCCCATCTCACCCCCATCTCACCCCCATCTCACCCCCATCTCACCCCCATCTCACCCCCATCTCACCCCCAGTGTGACCAAATTAAGAGAGTTAGGGGGAAGGATGCCACAATTATTCGATGTTGCCAGATGAGAGATCATGAAATGTGGGGTGTCCAGTCAAAACACATGCAAATTATGGCATTGTCATGTTTTCAGACCTGGACTCCAGCTCCTTCATCTCATCATTTTTGATCAAACAATTTTGGCATCCCTCCATTCCCCCTAAATCTCTGAATTTGGCCACCATGCACCCCCATCTCATCCTATCTCACCCCATCTCACCCCCATCTCACCCCCCCCCCCATCTCACCCCCCATCTCACCCCCATCTCACCCCATCTCACCCCCATCTCACCCACATCTCACCCACATCTCACCCACATCTGATTCCCATCTCACCCCATCTCACCCCCCATCTGAACCCCCATCTGAACCCTTCTGATCCCATCTCACCCCACCTCACCCCCATCTCACCCCATCGAATCCCATCTCACCCCCATCTCACCCCCATCTCACCCCCATCTCACCCCCATCTCACCCCCATCTCACCCCCATCTCACCCCCATCTCACCACCATCTCACCCCATCTCACCCCATCTCACCCCCATCTCACCCCCATCTCACCCCCATCTCACCCCCATCTCACCCCATCTCACCCCATCTCACCCCCATCTCACCCCCATCTCACCCTGTCGGATCCTACCTGACCCCGACCCCGTCTGACCCTGTCTGTGATCTCGTCTACAGGTGACCTTCAGCCCGGACCTGGCCAAGTTCAAGATGACCTGCATGGACAAGGACACGGTGGCGCTGCTCTCCAGGCGCGCATACGACATCGCCGCCAGCAGCAGGGGCGTCAAGGTCTTCCTCAATGGAAAGCGACTCGGGGTCAGTACCTCATCCAGGCGGCTGAGAGGACTGAGAGGGGGCTTTGGAGGACCGGGAGGGTGCTGGGAGGACTGGATGGGGGCTTGGGGTGCCGGGAGATCAGGTATGACAGTTAGGTGGAGACAGAGTCAACTTCCAAGAGACATGGCCATCAGAATATTGCTTAGACTATGTTTGTTACTGAGGAAACATGTATGCATTAACTGGTTTAAAACGTTCGTGTCCTGCAGGCTTACCTCATCGTCCAAATATTGTTTATATCACCATATAACCTCACTATTTGAAGCACCCGTGAGCCCGAACAGCATTAATATTGTATAGTGCATGCTTGTCATCTTGTTCACACCCAGCCGGTGGGACTGACCAGTGACCATGTCTGCCTCGCTGGCTGTCCCGGTGTCCCCGCAGTCCCCGCAGTCCCCGCAGTCCCCGCAGTCCCCGCAGTCCCCGCAATCCCCGCAATCCCCGCAGTCCCCGCAGTCCCCGCAGTCCCCGCAATCCCCGCAATCCCCGCAATCCCCGCAATCCCCGCAGTCCCCGCAGTCCCCGCAGTCTCCGCAGTCCCCGCAGTCTCCGCAGTCTCCGCAGTCCCCGCAGTCCCCGATGACCCCGCTGACCTTCCCTTCACTCCTCCACGGCGACCACAGGTGAAGAACTTCAAGGACTACGTGGACCTGTACTTGAAGGACAAGGAGGACGACACCGGAAACCAGATAAAGTGTGTTTACGAGAGTTGCGGCCCGCGCTGGGAGGTGGCGATCGCCATCTCCGACAAGGGTTTCCAGCAAGTCTCCTTCGTCAACAGTATCGCCACCACCAAGGTCAGCGGGCGGGGAGGAGTTGGAGGGATGGGGTGGGTTGGGTCGGTGAGCAGCGGATGGGGTAGGGTGCAGGAATGTGGCGAATTTGGTTGGTGCACGGGACGAGGAGTCGTCACTGGGCACAGCGATATTGGTGAAAGATGTCGTGAGTTTGCGCGGATTTCAGCAGCCTGTGATCTTTGTGATTGTGTTATTTGTCTTTGTGTCTTTTTTGTCTTTGTCTTTGTGTTATTTATGCGTGCCTCCTACCTGATGGTACCATAGCATGTATGGTGGCGATGGTACCATAGCATGTATGGTGGCGATGGTACCATAGCATGTATGGTGGCGATGGTACCATAGCATGTATGGTGGCGATGGTACCATAGCATGTATGGTGGCGATGGTACCATAGCATGTATGGTGGCGATGGTACCATAGCATGTATGGTGGCGATGGTACCATAGCATGTATGGTGGCGATGGTACCATAGCATGTATGGTGGCGATGGTACCATAGCATGTATGGTGGCGATGGTACCATAGCATGTATGGTGGCGATGGTACCATAGCATGTATGGTGGCGATGGTACCATAGCATGTATGGTGGCGATGGTACCATAGCATGTATGGTGGCGATGGTACCATAGCATGTATGGTGGCGATGGTACCATAGCATGTATGGTGGCGATGGTACCATAGCATGTATGGTGGTGATGGTACCATAGCATGTATGGTGGCGATGGTACCATAGCATGTATGGTGGCGATGGTACCATAGCATGTATGGTGGCGATGGTACCATAGCATGTATGGTGGCGATGGTACCATAGCATGTATGGTGGCGATGGTACCATAGCATGTATGGTGGCGATGGGACCACAGCATGTATGGTGGCGATGGTACCATAGCATGTATGGTGGCGATGGTACCACAGCATGTATGGTGGCGATGGGACCATAGCATGTATGGTGGCGATGGTACCATAGCATGTATGGTGGCGATGGTACCATAGCATGTATGGTGGCGATGGTACCATAGCATGTATGGTGGCGATGGTACCACAGCATGTATGGTGGCGATGGTACCATAGCATGTATGGTGGCGATGGTACCATAGCATGTATGGTGGCGATGGGACCATAGCATGTATGGTGGCGATGGTACCATAGCATGTATGGTGGCGATGGGACCATAGCATGTATGGTGGCGATGGGACCATAGCATGTATGGTGGCGATGGGACCATAGCAGCGCGGAAACAGTCCCTGGCTGCGACGCACGACTTGAGAAGGTTTGGCGCCCTTGAACTAAGACCATGATTCTTCTCCACCTTGCCTGTGTTAGCGTGTCAGTCGCGGAGTAGGGACGACGTATAGATGGCAGCTGTGTCGCGTCTTAGCACCTGATTCACGAGCTTGGCTGCGTCTTTCTTTCCTAGCCATCAGCACTTAATCGTGTTTGTGTTAGTTCCTTAACGGCATGCATTCTCGACCCTCGACCTATGACATTTGACCCCGACCTCTGACCGCGGATGACCTCTGACCGCGGATGACCTCTGACCGGTGACCTCCGGCGACAGGGCGGCCGTCACGTGGACCACGTTGCCGACATGCTGATCAAGCAGCTGATCGAGACCATCAAGAAGAAGAACAAGGGTGGCGTACAGATCAAACCGTTCCAGATCAAGAACCACATGTGGGTGTTCATCAACTGTCTGATCGTCAACCCTGCGTTCGACTCTCAGACCAAGGAGAACATGATCCTGCAAGTGAAGAGCTTCGGCTCCAAGTGCTCGTTCACTGACAAGTTCATAGGGCAGGTGAGATCGCAGTGATGCACGTGCGCGGCTTTTGTAATGCGTAGGTGTTGCGCCTGATGCTGTTACTGTCTTGGTGGGAGAGATGGTGGGTTAAATTGAGGAAGTTAGGTTAATTCTAGGAAGTTTGGACACGCGGACTCTAGTGGAGAGGTTATTGTGTTGTGGTAGTGGGTTGGGAAGGTCCGTGCACTGTCCGATGCCCAGCTGTTATTGCCAAAGTACTGACCTATGCGGTGCAATCCGATGCGATCGGATGCGATCGGATACGACCGGACCGACATCAATGTGACATCTGATGTTTGCCGCGAGCCCTTCAACTGGCCTCCTCCGACCTTTAAGAGCGTCATTGTCTTGCGAACGGTGGCCACGACGACAAAACTTCCGCGAAACTACCTCCCCATGGACCCAGCCGACACTTCCTCTATCCCGCAGAGCTCTCTGAACTCCCACCCGGCAGCGGTCGTCTCCTGGTATTTGCTGGACGATGTTTTGCTGTAAAGTCCGGCGGTAGTGTCTCGTCTGACGCCTCTCCGCCCCCTCCCCAGGTGAACAAGTGCGGCATCGTCGAGTCGGTAATGGCCTGGGCCAAGTTCAAAGCCCAGTCGCAGCTAAACACCAAGTGTAACTCCAAGAAGCAGAACAAGATCAGGGGTGAGTGCCACGGAGGGCCTGTGGTGTCGATAAATGGGACGCACCGTGCACCGTGTATATAAGGCGACATTGCTAGTCCTATCCCCACTGGCAAGGCGAGGTGGACCTGGAACCATTCGTTAGTTTGTGATTTAGTTGCATCCATTGCGCCAATAACGCGAGCAGTTGAGGCGCCCAAAAACTCCAAATCCTCTTCCATTGCCGACGGGAAATGAATATACGTAATATAAATATAAATGAAATTCAGAAATGTAAATAGAATAAAGTAATATAAATAGAATAAAGTAATACAAATATAATAAAGAAATATTACTAAAAATAGGAAATAGAAATATAACACAGTAATAGAAATAGTCCTGTGGCCGGTGGTAGCGGTCGCACTCAAGGTCAGGTGACGTCAGAGGGCGGGGCGGACCGTGTCCAGGTATGTCGGGCACGTAAAACTTTCACTTCTAAATTCTGCCGGACGCCAGGAATTACTTGATCGGGTGGTGGGGTCAGGGCCCGCGCAACAAGCTATGCTTAGCGCGGAGCCTGACCGCGCAAATCCATCCATTCAAAAGCTAAATTTATTAATTATTAAATTTTATTATTATTAAATATTAAAAAAGCAAAGACAAAATTGAAAAAAAAAAGATGCCAGGCTGTAACGTGCTGTTGATCCCGCTGCTCTCTTCCGCCTCCCGGCTACAGTTTTCCAGTCTGCCGTCATCACTTGGACTGCAATCAAAGCACCGGAATGTGTTGCGTAACTGGTCTTATGTAATCGTGTTATGGCTGCACACTGTAATTGTGTGTATTGCCGATGTCAGACGGGCAGCGAGCGTGCCGTGTCCCCGCTGTCTCGTTACCAGTGATGAGGTATCGATCAGATTGATCACGGCGTTGGTCGATAGCACGCAGAGTTTTGTTTTCTAGCCGCTGAAAGTTCGAGAGCTGTGGTTTTATATCATCCTGATGGACGCCATATAACTATATTGTTGCGGCGCCCTTAAGCCCCAATCATCATCGTCATCATGATATCATCTTGTCTCGTCAGGGTGTGTAATTCTCTGTGTTACCAAGTGGCTTAGCCAGTCTAAAGCCCAGCTCCAATCCAAGCTCATGCGTTGCGTCTAGTTTGTGTTCTCATAGCATGTGCAATAGTTCTTTGCCTCCCTTATCGTCCTTCCGAATCCTTCCTTGTCGCGTAGTTCCGTACACCTTTCCACTCACCTCATCTACGCTCAGGTGTTCCCAAGCTGTTGGAGAACTACCTTCACATGCTCCCCACCTACCCGCAGGTATCCCCAAGCTGGAGGACGCCAACGACGCCGGCACGCGCTACTCCCAGGACTGCACGCTGATCCTGACTGAGGGAGACTCGGCCAAAACGCTGGCCGTTAGCGGCCTGGGAGTGGTTGGGCGGGACCGGTACGGCGTCTTCCCGCTCAAGGGAAAGCTGCTCAACGTGCGGGAGGCCTCGCACAAACAGGTGAGGCGGCAGCGGCAGCGGCAGCGCCAGCGGCAGCGCCAGTGCCAGTGGCCGGGTGTAGAGACGCTGCAGGGCGACGGCGAGGGTGTTAGGCGTCATCTCTGGTGACTGGACGTGTGGTGTTCTTTGGGGCATGTTGATGGTGTGATCAGGCGTGTTTGTGACGTAAGCAGCGGCTCCATAGCCTGGGTCTCCGTCCACACCCGTCCTCACCTATACACATGTTAAAGCACACCACCAGGCTGTGGATGAGTTGTGTGGTGGGGGTGATTGGACAGGGTAGTTAGTGAAAGCGGGGAGAGCGTGGAGAGCCCCGCACACAGGACAGTCGAAATAACACGGGTTAGAGCGTCAGACAACAAGACGTGATACGCAGCCTCTTGCGTGACCACGTATTAGCTGTTAACCCTATTCCCTGCGGGCGGCCAGAATTACGTTAACCTGCGGGGGGGGGGGGGGAAGGGGGGCAGATTCTGCCCCCCCCCCCCCGTTCTCGAGAACCACTCGTCGATTTCGATGGGGAAAACGCCATTCGATTCGTCATGACAAGATCTCACTTTTTGGATCCCGATACTTTTGTTTTGTTAAAAAATGGAGGGCCAGGGGGCAAAAAATGCGAATATTTTGGGGTGTTTTTTGAAAGGTCATTGCGGGGCCATGTGGCTCGGCCGATTTTCGTGCCCCAAACGTCTTTGAGCTTGAAATGTTCTGGTCTCTAATATATCAAAAGACAAAAAAAAAAAAAAAATCATAGGCGTATTCAGGGAGATAGGGATTTTCTGGAGATAAATATGTGCTGTTCGTGATTGTTTGGGATGACATGAACGTTACATGTGGGCATTATATGCTGTAATTTGTTAAATTTAATATATTGCGCATAGGCGGATCCAGGACAAAAAAAAAACATGGGGGCACCATGCACGTAACGCTTTTATCATCTTACTAATTTGAAGTTGGACTTAATTTGAGGGTGGGTATCGCCTCCCATTTTTTTATCCTGAGTGTGCCTCTGCCCCAAAAATATGTACAATCCCAGTATCTATGATGCATATTGCATTGCAATTGTTCTGACGCATTTATTGCACTGTAAACCACAAAGGAAGTACGCGCCGCAAAACCGCATTCGTAACATCCTCCCCAAAACAGGAGCCTGGAACCGCCTCTGCTAGACCGATTTTTTCAAAATTTTGACAACACGCGCCACTCAATTTTGGGAAAAGTCACAAAGTTTCAGGACGCTAGGTCTAACGGTTTAGAAGCAGCAAGTGAACAACCACCGGGAAGGGCAGAATCTGCCCCCGCAGGGAATAGGGCTAAGATAAGGATGGCGGCAGACTTCGGCGTGAACTTCGTGCTATTGGAGATTTGCGCCACGGCTTGCGGTTCTGACGAATACTGACGAAGAATACAATAACTCCAGTCATGTTTAGGGGAGGGAAACGCGGCGTTGGGCTGAGCTACAGTCACCGACAATAAATTAATCGTCGCATTATGCATACTTGTGAGGAATTACGGGCCGATTGGCGTCGTTGGCGTTTCTGAAGTAACTAACGGTTTTGATAAGATCCAACTCATATGATCAGAGCCCGAGACGGGTGTTAATTGGTTTCCGATGATGGTAATTTGGGCTTAGTATCGCCTAACCGCTGCTGTGGGCGTTCCGTCCAATATATTGGAACCCTGGCCATTTCCTGGCCGCTGGAACTAGAAACCCTACTCTGGCCTACTAAAGTAAACTAAACCATACTATAAACCCTCATTCCATATATCACGCTTTCGTCGTCACGTCTCATCGAACAATCGAACGCACACTCCCACCGCGAGCAAACGGCGCTGGCTAAAATTGGACGGAAAGAATCTTAAATAATACAAGTCTTAAAGGATCGACTCAATCCTTAATTGATAGGCCACTTACAATCGGACGACCGGGGCCTTTAACGGCCGCTCTACGGTGATCTGTGACGTCGACGGCTGCCTCGTCTGCGGCCTAATGGCAGCTGATAGTCCCGGCCGGAAATGATCAGTCGGTTCTTTTGGAGGAGCGATGGAAGCTCTTTGTGCTGATTGTGCTCGATCGATTCGAGTGTTATCAGCTGTCGGGGATCGTTAGAGATGCAGTGGACGAGAAGGGGTCGTGGTTTTTAAGGGCGCTTCAGCGCGCTGAGGCTATCAAGCGGAACGAGAAGGGATCAGGAACGGGCTGACAGTGCACGAGAAGGGATCAGGAACGGGCTGACAGTGCACGAGAAGGGATCAGGAACGGGCTGACAGTGCACGAGAAGAGATCAGGAACGGGCTGACAGTGCACGAGAAGGGATCGGGAACGGACTGACAGTGCACGAGAAGGGATCAGGAACGGGCTGACACTGCACGAGAAGGGATCGGGAACGGGCTGACAGTGCACGAGAAGGGATCAGGAACGGACTGACAGTGCACGAGAAGGGATCAGGAACGGGCTGACAGTGCACGAGAAGGGATCGGGAACGGGCTGACAGTGCACGAGAAGGGATCGGGAACGGACTGACAGTGCACGAGAAGGGATCGGGAACGGACTGACAGTGCACGAGAAGGGATCGGGAACGGACTGACAGTGCACGAGAAGAGATCAGGAACGGGCTGACAGTGCACGAGAAGGGATCAGGAACGGACTGACAGTGCACGAGAAGGGATCAGGAACGGGCTGACAGTGCACGAGAAGGGATCAGGAACGGGCTGACAGTGCACGAGAAGGGATCAGGAACGGGCTGACAGTGCACGAGAAGGGATCAGGAACGGGCTGACAGTGCACGAGAAGGGATCAGGAACGGGCTGACAGTGCACGAGAAGGGATCAGGAACGGACTGACAGTGCACGAGAAGGGATCAGGAACGGACTGACAGTGCACGAGAAGGGATCAGGAACGGGCTGACAGTGCACGAGAAGGGATCAGGAACGGACTGACAGTGCACGAGAAGGGATCAGGAACGGGCTGACACTGCAGTGGTTGGTCATTGGTGTCTACTCTGGATCGGTTTGCATGTGCTGTTCATGCCGCCACCGATGAGAAGATACTGAATATAGCTGAAAGTTAAAGCTGATGAAATTATTATCATATGGCACACCAGCCAAATGACCTAAGCAATCGGTGGGCCCGCAAACCTCGAATCATTATCATATGGCACATTGAAATGAAATGTGCTATTATGATGTATTAATGGGTTAATGCTAAGGGATTGTTATAATGTACCACTCAGCTGTAACGTGGACAGAAATACTGCTGTACAGACATTCTTCTTTTTAGTTATCCGTCTGTACGAGTGGATGTTAATTTGTGTTGGTGCCTTTTTACACATTAACGCAGTGTTCATGTAAGTTCAACATTTCACCGCCTGGTTTTTGTGGCAGATTCTTGAGAACGCGGAGATCAACAACATGATCAAGATCATGGGTCTGCAGTACAAGAAGGCGTACGACACTCCAGAAGACATGAAGACGCTGCGTTACGGCAAGCTGATGATCATGACGGATCAGGATCAGGTACCCGAAGGGAGGGGAGGGGAGCTCAGTAACTAGCGGTGTTTATGGGAGAAGTAAACTTTGTGATATAGAAAGGCAGGGTGGTCGCGAGCGTCGTTCAACCATGACTTATTTGAGTTGGTGAACTTATCGGCCATCGGAGTTCATCGCTAAGACTCGTATTTCAGTCATCGGACGCTGCCATCGACCAAGGGTGTCTAACATTCATTGCAAACTTACAATCCGTGTCTATGTTGTTTGTTGTTTAACAAGGAATACATTAAACCGTTTCGGTGAGCGTGTAACACGTTTTTGGTTTATCGTTGCTGTCCCGTGCCGCCGCTGCTTCCACCCCGTGTCTCACGCTCCTCCGCCCCCTCCCGCACCGACGACAGGACGGCTCCCACATCAAGGGCCTGCTGATCAACTTCATCCACCACAACTGGCCGACGCTGCTGCGGCAGCCGTTCCTCGAGCAGTTCATCACGCCCATCGTGAAGGCCACCAAGGGCAAGGACGAGACCTGCTTCTACTCCATCCCGGAGTTCGACGAGTGGAAGATGAACAAACCCAACTGGCACACGTACAAGGTCAAGTACTACAAAGGTATGCTCTCTAGGCCGGCTGACTCGTCTGCTGGAAGGGTCGGGGTCTCGGTTGACTGATCATGCTCTCTAGGCCGGCTGACTCGTCTGCTGGAAGGGTCGGGGTCTCGGTTGACTGATCATGCTCTCTAGGCCGGCTGACTCGTCTGCTGGAAGGGTCGGGGTCTCGGTAGGCCGGCTGACTCGTCTGCTGGAAGGGTCGGGGTCTCTGTTGACTGACTTATGCTGTGCGTGCTCTCTAGGCCGGCTGACTCGTCTGCTGGAAGGGTCGGGGTCTCGGTAGGCCGGCTGACTCGTCTGCTGAAAGGGTCGGGGTCTCGGTTGACTGATGATCATGCTCTCTAGGCCGGCTGACTCGTCTGCTGGAAGGGTCGGGGTCTCGGTAGGCCGGCTGACTCGTCTGCTGGAAGGGTCGGGGTCTCGGTAGGCCGGCTGACTCGTCTGCTGGAAGGGTCGGGGTCTCGGTTGGCCGGCTGACTCGTCTGCTGGAAGGGTCGGGGTCTCGGTTGGCCGGCTGACTCGTCTGCTGGAAGGTCGGGGTCTCGGTTGGCCGGCTGACTCGTCTGCTGGGAAGGTCGGGGTCTCGGTTGGCCGGCTGACTCGTCTGCTGGAAGAGTCGGGGTCTCGGTTGACTGACTTATGCTGTGCGGTACGAGTTTTGTGCCATGAAGAGGAATTAGTTTTGCACAAGTGATGTGTTATGTCCTATTCACAAAGTACGATTATGATCATTGTACTCCATTATGCTTAGTCCGGGATGATTTCACGCAATTAAGAAATAATTATTCCTTTGTTTATAATCGTTCGTTTGACGTTTGTAATCACTTGAATCGTGGCGTTTCCCTTTTTACTCTGCAATCATTTGAGTACATCAGTGAAACTCGATAACTGTAATCCTGTTTGTAGTGTTTGAGGAGGTGGCGCTCGTACCCGCCGTGCCGCCGCAGTGTTGCCGGCTGAAATAACCCCGCTGTGCCGGCCACCCCGTCCCCAGGACTGGGAACCTCCACCGCCAAGGAGGCCAAGGAGTATTTCTCTGACATGATCCGGCACAGGATCAAGTTCCGCTACGAGGGAGACGCCGCCAACCGTGCCATCAACATGGTGAGAAGGCTGCTGCCGTACACTAGGTCAGGACGGGTCAGGTCGGGTCAGGTCAGGTCAGGTCAGGTCAGGCCGGGCCGGGTCGGGCCAGGCCAGGCCAGGCCAGGCCAGGTCGGGTCAGGTCGGGTAGGTCCGGCCATGTCAGGTCGGGTCAGGTCGGGTAGGTCAGACCAGGTGGGGCAGATAGGCCATTGAAGCTTGTATTAGGCTTGTGTGAGACTGCATCGGGCATGTGAATGTCACTGGGTGAAGCAAACGACCGAAAAAAACGATACCAAAACTTCATACTTAAACCGTCTAGAATATTAACCCTTCAAAGTCTAGACATACGACAAAACAAAGTAAGTTTGTCAAAATGATCAATAACATGCCAAGTATGTATTTTAGTGGTCAAAGGAATAATTATTATTGTTACGTCATGTTGTACATAGATGATTTTCGTAGTATGCTTTCTTTTGACAATGCTGTACATTTTCTCCCTAATCATTCAGGCTGTATTTTAGTGTCTGTATTTTACACTATGACAGGTTTCTTTTCATAACTGTGTCACCTTCGTCATATTCAATTTGTTACATTTTGTTAGATTATGTTACGATATGTTAGGCATGTAATAGTCCCTAAATCTTGAATGTCGTATATCTTCACATATGGGTACTTTGTATTATGCATTCCATATCTATACATTCAGCAGTGACGGTCATATTGGAGGATACCATCATCATTGTGACATGAGCGAATCCGTGTTTGTTATTGTGTGTCATTAAACAGATATTAAAAAACATCAGACCTGATGATGACGGTGATGTCGAAAGCTTGTCTATTTTAATTATTCATTTGACCACTAAAATACATACTTGGCATGTTATTGATAATTTTAACACAATTTTTGACAATAATGTCCATCATGCCAGCCATCCAAATAATAAATAAATTACGTTTGGAACTGTTCCTCATAGCGTGCTGATTAAAGCACGGACAACTTAGTAGCCATGTTCTCAAAGATGATAAGTTAAGCCAGATTCAAGACTTTAAAGTGATTGCTTCAAGCAAGTTGTAATTCGAAATAGCTCATTCAGTTTTTGGAAGCATAAGTCCTCATGGACCAAAACTTTGACCAGTGGTTTGCATACTTAGTGTAAACAACCTTCTGTTTTAAATACAAAGTAAGATATAAATGTTTCCCGATGACAAGAATAAAACTACTAAGCAATCTAACGCATTTCATTTTCTTGAAATCAGCGATTTTGATTAGTTCCAATTTTATTTTATTTTAATCCGCTATCCTGACTTGCTTAACCTTCGCCCTACTTCCTAAAACGACCCCCCCCCTGAGGTTTTCTTGCATAACTTTTTAGACATGCGGCGCATCTTGCTGAAATTTTCAGTAGCTAAGTATACAACAATTATACGTATGCTGTAAGCATTTAATTGAAATTGGTTGATAAATTTGGGAATTAATGATGTTTTGATGACGTCATGTTGGTGGAAAAACGATAAATGTTTGAAAAATCGTAGACAACAGAGTTTTGAAGCAAATTGCAAACTCAATTAGGCAAAGATATAAAATGTCATTCTTTAACATGGCGATCTAGGATTTTCGAAATTTTGGGTTTTTGACCCCCACAATGAACAAAAACTGTTTTTGTTTTTGGAAAAATCACCACAAAATCAAAATTTTCGAAGATGTTAAACCGGAATATATGTGAGATAACTGAGTATGCCCAATACTCAGACCAAATTTCAAAGAAATATCTCTATTTTTGACTGAGTGATGGCTCCCTAAGTGTAATAAATTCATGACGTCATTTTTTTAAATAACCTTTTTTGACCAGATACGAATACATAATTACCTTTTCTGTATTTCTGAGACAAAACTGGTCTAGGTACACGCCTTTTATTTACATTTATCAATTTCTCATTTTGAGGTTTTCTGACGGAGCAAAATCGCTGTTCTGGACGTGGTCGATCGAGGTCATTCACTTGACCTGGAAGGTCACTCGTTGACCCGAAACCTAAAAATTGCATACCGTTAGATTCCAAACATGACAGGCAACATGTTGGTTCTTACCGCGTTGCTCTATCTTGCTTGGTTTGGAAGTTAACGGGGGGGGGGGGGCTTTTTAGGACCCCCGTATGGCGAAGGTGAAAAAAGCTCCCGTAGGGCGAGAGTTAAAAGGAAAAGTTTGTGCCGATATTTTTGTTTGCCAGTCTTCTAATCCGGCTCTTACAACATATTTATTGCATTATATAACAGCGCATATACAATCCACTTGTTTCATGTCCCATCCACATTCCCTGTCCTCTTCACCCGGAGGGGGGGGGGGGGAGATTTGGCCCTGACGGGAGAGGGGGCGGGCACGGGAGGGGGAGGACGGAGGTAGAGGGGCGAGCGAATCTCATACCGCAGTCACGAGTCGTTGTCGGCCAGCGTAACTGTCGGCCAGCATGAGTGATAGCGCATGGTTCTGCGCAGACATGGGCCGTCGTCTTAGAACAACGCTGTGATTTGTCATCCAGGACGATTCATCTAGGGCCGGTTTGCAATTTTCCGCCCGACGGCGCTCTTTCACGGGCGGCCGTGCCCAGCGGTGCGCTATCTTTCATCGCGGGATATTTGATGACAAATACTTCCGTCGCTGACGAAATCCGCGCTGGATGTCTTTTGTCGCTCTGTAGTACCCAACGCAATTACTCTGTTCTGTCATTTTCTCGAGCAGATTCATATCCTGTATCCCCCTACTGCGTTGGTCCATGCTTTTCTCACGTTTGTATAGTACTGGAGGCTCAATTCTTATTTATATAGGTATTCACTGACTCGCCGCCTTTCGTCTGTTCATTCTCAGTTCCGTGTTTTTCTTCCTCTTTCACTGGCCATCGTTTTTTTCTTCTTCCGGAGTGCATCCGCTGCTCACCTAATCCGGTTATCTTGGCTCCACAGTCGCATTCATTCGGGTGCCTTACCCGTCCTCCACATGCCGGGACGGTACCTGCGACCCAAGCGCTGAGCTGTGTTCCGAGTGGCTCTCCAGAATGTTGCCAGATGTCATTATACCGGTGCTGCTGATGTCGGCATGTATGAGCAGGAGGCGCCGCTCCTGTCACACTAGTATAGTGAGCACTGATTGGTTCTGATCCTGGTAGGCGGCTGTCCGGCGGCTTAGTCGATTGAGCGCCCATTGAGCGCCCATGTCATTGTACGCCCATGCCTCTTAGTTTCCTTGCAATAATATGACCCCCTTTCTTCCATTCCTGAGCGCGCCTCTGCAAAAAAAAAATGACTATTCCCTTTCCTGGCCTCATATGTGCATATATAATTATAAGCTAACCGTCTATTGCGCCGTTATCGCTGGCATATCGTCATCACCAAGCCAGTCACCCCCCTTTTCATGTGCCTGAACACGCCCCTGAAACTCTATATGTAATGAATTATGCAAATAATGGAAGCAGAAGCTATCTTTTACATCTTGATAACTATAAATGCCCCTTACATTGCTCTATTTGCTTCCCGCCAAGCATTGCATACTTCCTGGAAATCCCCCCCTTTTCAAGCCCCTGAAACCGCCTCTGCCATGAAATTTTAATGATATTTCATTAACATCAACTAATTTACACTTGTTGCAATCACCGTGAACCGATGTAACTCCTTCATACTTGAGGCAGTTACGAAGAAACCGTGAAGATCGCATTTCCGTATTATCGCCAAATATCGCCTCCGAACCCACCCAAAACTGTACCCTGGAACCGCCTCTGTTCAGGTTAAGAACTCAAAATTTTGACTCCAAATGCGGAATTCAATTCTATGAAAAGTCCCAAATGGGCCTGCTCCCAGCCGTTCTGGAGATATCTGCGAAAAACATGAGGGGGGGGGGCGGAATCCGCCCTCCCCCCCCCCCCCTGTTACAAATAGGGTTAAAGTAACGTAAAGCTTGCTCAGACGAGTTAAACGTCCCATTCATTAACCCGCGCCACGGTGGGCCTCTGAGCCACCTTCGCCCTGGTGACCCCCCCCCCCCCCCCCCCCACTAACTCGAAAACTAAAAGGGTTAGAAAGACGCGTACAAAATAGTTCGAAAGCTCTCGACAAGGGCCATTCGAAGTTACCTCGGATTTTTTTTTGGGCTCAGGTCAATATTGAGGTCACCAGAGGTCATCGAAGGTCAAATGTTCCAAGTATAGGACTTTGCTCAAGAAACCCCCAAATATCTCGGGAACTGTGACAGCTGGGAACAAACGGGGAAAAAGCAATCGAAAACTCTTGCAAAATGCAATCACCATCGGTGTCCTAAATTTCAGCGCCGGTTAATAGTTTAGCTCCCGAGGTCACCAAAGGTCACGATGACATTTTCCTCCAAAACGTTGTTCGTGAATAACCTATCGGTTGAACCTAGAGCAATAATTGTAACACCATCGTGTTTGCCTCGTCAAGACGCTTCGAAACATATTGATCGTGACCTGGTTAGGTCAACTTCAAAATTTGGCCTCAGGTCAAGGGCATTGTGTGACCCAGGTAGGTCATATTGGGCGATGCGTCTCGACGAGACAAACACAGTGGTGCCATTCGCACGTCTATCAAACATTTTGTTTAGGTAAGGTCACTTGATGTGACGTGGTGACCTGACCTGAGATGACTTGGGGTCAACATTTTCACACAATGTGGGTAATTGATACACAAACAGCTTTGCCAAATTTGGTGGCGCTGCGCGCCGCCGTTTTCCCGCTATTCCCGAAAAAACTTCAGGGGGGGGGGGAATCAAAATAACCCCCTCCCTCCAGGGCGAGGGTTAACTATAATAGATGATTATTGCTTCACATGCATGTGGATGGTAAGGTTGTCACAAGACCTGACATTCAAATTTGTGGACTTGGGGGAATTTAAAATCTATAGCTTTGGTCAGGCAATGTCCATCTATTTCATTTCACTACTATATTTAAAAAAATTATGTCTAGTAAATGAGCTGTTAAAACAAAATGTTGGTTAAAAATTTGCTGCGGTTGGTTACTTCTTGCGCCTGTTGAGAATTGCTTCAACTAATTTAAGGTCGCAGTCAATTTCGGAGTCTAAGTTACCTGAAAACCGATCGACTCCGCATCCCTGGTTCCAATATCCATTGAATATATTACCGAGCCAATCACGCCATCGGCGGAAATCATTTATCTCCACCCGTGTTCGCCCTCTCCAAGGCACGAACCGACGCATATAAATACGGACTCTTGTAGGTACATACGCGTAACGCACGCACTCGCCCTCGCCCAGGCTTGTTTCGCCGCCGTAAGCACTCGGCTAATACTATATAATAAGTCGTCTGTATGCGATCCTCAGACTGGGGCTCCCTCATCCTATTAAAGCAACCGCCCCGCTGGCTTGAAGCCTTGACGCTAATGAGCGTCGTAGCGTCGCGGTGGCCGTTAATTAACTTGATCAAACCGAGTTTCCTCTCCCAAACCAGAACATTATTTGCTCTCCTCAGCTCGCCCAGACTTTCTGCATTAAGTTTGTACCCCATCCTAGGCGTTAAACCTCTTCTTGGCCTCCCATTTTTTATTCTGAATAACCTTTTGAGAAAACATCTGGTGTGGATGTGATTTTCAGCGTTCAACTCAGACCACGCGTAAAGTTTTACTTATCTGGTCTCCCAATACAATTCGGAAACTTGCAATACTTGTCATTGGCTCGCAAAATGAACATGAGTTCGGTCCCAAGTCTGTAGTTGGGCTGTCTGTTGGTTGTCGGGTGAGCTGGCTTGTGCTGTCCTTGGCTCCTCCCACTGCACGCGACCCGGCTGACCTCTGTCAGGGTCATTCGAGCCGGGAACACTGACACGTGGGGACGGATGGACTGTCTAGGGTGAGGATATGGTCACGGGGCAATACACAGCAGCAGCAGACGCGGGTTATCACAGCAGCAGCAGACGCGGGTTATCACAGCAGCAGCAGACGCGGGTTATCACAACAGCAGCAGACGCGGGTTATCACGGCAGCAGCAGACGCGGGTTATCACAACAGCAGCAGACGCGGGTTATCACGGCAGCAGCATACGCGGGTTATCACAACAGCAGCAGACGCGGGTTATCACAGCAGCAGCATACGCGGGTTATCACAACAGCAGCAGACGCGGGTTATCACGGCAGCAGCATACGCGGGTTATCACAGCAGCAGCAGACGCGGGTTATCACAGCAGCAGCAGACGCGGGTTATCACAGCAGCAGCAGACGCGGGTTATCACAGCAGCAGCAGCAGACGCGGGTTATCACAACAGCAGCAGACGCGGGTTATCACGGCAGCAGCAGACGCGGGTTATCACAGCAGCAGCAGACGCGGGTTATCACAGCAGCAGCAGACGCGGGTTATCACAGCAGCAGCATACGCGGGTTATCACAGCAGCAGCAGACGCGGGTTATCACAACAGCAGCAGACGCGGGTTATCACGGCAGCAGCAGACGCGGGTTATCACAGCAGCAGCAGACGCGGGTTATCACAGCAGCAGCAGCAGACGCGGGTTATCACAGCAGCAGCAGACGCGGGTTATCACGGCAGCAGCAGACGCGGGTTATCACAGCAGCAGCAGACGCGGGTTATCACAGCAGCAGCAGCATACGCGGGTTATCACAGCAGCAGCAGACGCGGGTTATCAGCCATTCATTGACTCTGTTCACCCTGCCCCGCTATGTTTGATGTATGCATGAGCAATGCATATGCGAACGAATTCATTTCCTTCGGGCATGCCGTGAGAATGGCAAAGCAGCTGCATACAATTGTTTGCATATGAATCCTAGCTGCATACAATTGTTTGCATATCCCATTTTTTTGCCTATCTCTTGTGATAGGCAAAAAAATGGGATATGCAGACAGACTTTCACCGATGCCAATATGCATTGCCAATTAACGCGTGGCGCGAGACCAGCGCGCGGCTGCATCACAATCTCAATTCCCGGGCTGATAATTCAGTGATATTATGAATGTTAATAGGATTCCAACGCTGTGCCAGATCGCTGTAATGCTGCAGTAACTTTGTAACAGTAACTGCAGTAACCCCGGCCTGACTAGGGCTGGCGTATGGGTACTGAGGGGTGAACATTAACAGCGGACACTAGGTCATCAGTCATTCATTTAAATTACTTGATCGCCTCCCATCATGTTTTGTATATGTATGATCATTGCTTGTGCTAACGTGTTTAGGTCCTCTGGGCATATTAAAAAAAATGTCACTTTGTGGTAGTCCGACATTTTCCCCAGAGCTAACAGTGTTCTTCTTCCATATTCTGACCGGACCTCGCCTCATCCACACAGGCGTTCAGCAAGAAATGCGTCGACCAGCGGAAGGAGTGGCTCACCAACTGGATGGAGGAGTGCAAGCGTCGCCGCGAGCTGGGTCTTGCCGAGCTCTACCTGTACGAGAGGGACACGCGCGTCGTCAACTACACCGACTTCGTCAACAAGGAGCTGGTGCTGTTCTCCAACCTGGACAACGAACGGTCCCTGCCGTGTCTGGTGGACGGCTTGAAGCCCGGACAGCGCAAGGTGGGTGGTGGTGGGGTACGGTGGACGGGGACGGTCTTGTCTGGTGTGGTGGGAGTCTGCTGTGTTTGCGGGATAGGTATTTCGGGTCGAATGTGGGATTTGGTAGCGCAATGGTGATGTGTTCGTCTCTCACGCTGTCGGTCTAGCAATTCGGCCGGAAGAGCCTGAGGTCATCTCTAAACCATTAATTGTCCATACCTTTAAATATGCAGCTGCCGAGACCGGCACGGCACCCTCCCAGTTTCGATAAGTTTCGGTCTTGATGCACTGATACACTGCCAGGGCAGCTACTTTCGGATGAGAGGCGGCACTACGATCAATAATGTATTATACTCTGTATTGTGTATCTACCCTATCCTATGTATCCTTTTATGTTCCGTTCTCAAACGAATGACGTTGCCATATGTTGAGCTGTGTTTTGTACATAACAATTATCAATAGCCCAGTCCACTCATAATACTCCTTACTTGGTTTACTTTGTTGTTACCAGATCTGTTCCATCATGTGTCTACACTGGATCGTCATTTCCACGAACCTTTTTTCGCTCAAATACAGGCCGGGTCTGGGCCTGATTGAGTTAACAATATTGAGTGAGCCGAGGTTTGATCTTGGTTTGGAGAGAAGGCCGTGGCTAATGCTCCGGCATGGCAATAATGTTGAGTACTCTGCCAACTAGTGTCCAAACGTCTAAAACTCCTACACCTGTTTTGTACCGTTTTGTTTGGATTAGTTTATCTACAAGTTGCAGGTGTTTAAAGCCGCTTGTTGACGTTTTACCGTTGTCGCTCGAGAAGTTCTCCGAATTTCTCAAGTTTTCCGTATTTCCGTGACACTTTCATTGTTCTGCGTCGTCGGGCGAATTTATCCCAGGCCGTGAATTTGCCGAGAAACAAACAACGCCATCCGTTCAGTGGCTGTTCTCGCCCACCTGTCTCTGTCTCTCCCGTCCTGCGGCTGCACAGACGCGGCTGTCGGCTGTACGTGACAGATGGCACCCGCTCCACTGTCTCCGGTACCGGTCGGTCGTTCCGACGGCTCTTCGAGGGTTCCCTGGCGAGCCATCTCGGCCGGACTGCGGCGGCGGCGGCTGCTGCGGCTGCGGCTGCGGCTGCGGCTGCGGCTGCGGCTGCGGCTGCGGCTGCGGCTGCGGCTGCGGCTGCGGCTGCGGCTGCGGCTGTGGCTGCGGCTGCGGCGGCGGCGGCGGCGGCGGCTGCGGCGGTGGTAGTGGTGGTAGTGGTGGTAGTGGCATGAGTGGAGCCTTTCCAAAAAAGTTGGTGAGGCAAAATATCCTTTTGGGTCGGTTTGGTTTGGGTGAAAATGCCAATTTTTAATGCCAGGAAATATCCAAATCTGACGAAAGTTGGTGAAAAAAAGTTGGTGAGGCAAAGCTAAAGTTTGTGGGGTAAAAACGAAGTTGGTGAGACAAAAATAAAGTTGGTGGGAAAAAACAATGTTGGCGTGGCCACTGCCCCACTATTTGAATAGGAAACTCGGTCCTTGGGTGGCGGGCGGTGTCGGTGACGATGGTGGTAGCGATGACGGCGGCGGGCGGCGGCGGTGGCGGTGGGGACGTGTTTTCCGTGCCTCCCGTCCCTCCCGAGCCAGCCGAGCGGACGAAGCGCGACTGATGCGCCCGTCAGGGGCTGATCGGGCCATCAGACGCCGGCCGTTTCCATTCGGCCGCCAGCCACACATGAGCGCGCCGTGATACAGGGATGGGGATGTCGGCCGAATTGTGCCGCCCTCTCCCGCTCTCTCCCGCTCTCTCCCGCTCTCTCCCGCTCTCTCCCGCTCTCTCCCGCTCTCTCCCGCTCTCTCCCGCTCTCTCCCGCTCTCTCCCGTTCTCTCCCGTTCTCTCCCGCTCTCTCCCGCTCTCTCCCGCTCTCTCCCGCTCTCTCCCGCTCTCTCCCGCTCTCTCCCGCTCTCTCCCGCTCTCTCCCGCTCTCTCCCGCTCTCTCCCGCTCTCTCCCGCTCTCTCCCGCTCTCTCCCGCTCTCTCCCGCTCTCTCCCGCTCTCTCCCGCTCTCTCGGCGTGTCGGGCGAACTGTGCCGCTCTCTCGGCGTGTCGGGATGGCCGTGTCAGGTTGCCGGCGGTCTAGATTGCTACCAAGGGTTGATGTGATGTTAATCCGTATTACCGGCCGGACGGGGGGCGAGGCTTCAGAGTTTGATTCGACCCCGAAATTTCGCCGAGCATGGGGGGGGGAGAGTGATGTCGGAACGGTGTGTGACCGGGGGATGTGTACTGAAGTCGGTAGTTGATGTTCCCGACCGGCAGCAGTATGGCCATGCAGAATGCAGATGGTGATATTGACTACCATGAAGTGAAAGTCGGGCAGCTTAGATTGCTTTTGAATCAGGGTGCGGAATCGAAAATTCGAGCTAAAAATACTATACGGAGAGGAAAATTATACCTGAAAATGGTCAGATCGCGTAAATTTTTGCCCTCAAAATAACTTCAGATAACTAAGTTCACCGAAGTTGTAGTTGAGAACAATTTGCACTGCCAAATTGCTTATAGAGGTCAAATAGTGCTTAGCTGATACATATTTGATATCATTTCTGGGAAACACATGTAGAGTGGACAAAATCACACCAAAGTAGATAATGAGAGTGAAACATGAGTGTTCATAGTGTCATTTTTCACCCAAAATTACCAATTCTAGGACACTGGTGAAAGTGTAATGACCATGTAGTCAAAGCGTCCTCAAAACTCGCAACCCAATCGCCATCATCATCGGTACCCGTGCTCAGTACTCGTACGACGAGCCAATCGCCATCATCATCGGTACCCGTGCTCAGTACTCGTACGACGAGCCAATCACCATCATCATCGGTACCCGTGCTCAGTACTCGTCCGAGCCAATCGCCATCATAATCGGTACCCGTGCTCAGTACTCGTCCGAGCCAATCGCCATCATCATCGGTACCCGTGCTCAGTACTCGTACGTACGACGAGCCCACCGACGGGGACTGGCCAGCTCGGATCGCACCCCTAACCTTTAGTCGACTCCATCTCATGCCACTTACTGTGCCCGGTACCGCGCGGCCGTGAGGTCAACTGGATCATATCACCTGAGCAGTTGGGGCACCCGCATGCTCGTCCAATCAGCATCATCAGCGTCATCAGAGTCATCACCACACATGATGATGTTGTGCTGCTCATTCGCCGCCCCCGTCTGACCGCTATACCGCCGCAGATTTGTCTCATTTCTGACCGCGCCGTCCCTCTGCAGGTCCTCTTCACTTGTCTGAAGCGGAACGACAAGCGGGAGATCAAGGTGGCCCAGCTGGTGGGCTCTGTGGCAGAGATGTCCGCCTACCACCACGGCGAGATGTCGCTCTCCTCCACCATCATCAACATGGCGCAGAACTTCGTCGGCAGCAACAACATCAACATGCTGCTGCCAGTGGGCCAGTTCGGCACCCGCCTGCAGGGAGGCAAGGACGCGGCCAGTCCGCGTTACATCTTCACCATGCTCAGGTGGGTCCGCCAGGAATGGTGGAGGAATGGTGGAGCGAGTGTGGAGGTGATGACAGATGGAAAGGAGATGGAGGCCCGGGGCAGCTAGAAGAGAAGGGGCGGCTCGGGAGTTTGTTTGTTTGTTTGTTTGTTTGTTTGTTTGTTTGTTTGTTTGTTTGTTTGTTTGTTTGTTTGTTTGTTTGTTTGTTTGTTTGTTTGTTTGTTTGTTTGTTTGTTTGTTTGTTTGTTTGTTTGTTTGTTTGTTTGTTTGTTTGTTTGTTTGTTTGTTTGTTTGTTTGTTTGCTTGCTTGCTTGCTTGCTTGCTTGCTTGCTTGCTTGCTTGCTTGCTTGCTTGCTTGCTTGCTTGCTTGCTTGCTTGCTTGCTTGCTTGTTTGTTTGTTTGTTTGTTTGTGTTTGTTTGTGTTTGTTTGTGTTTGTTTGTTTGTTTGTTTGTTTGTTTGTTTGTTTGTTTGTTTGTTTGTTTGTTTGTTTGTTTGTTTGTTGTTTGGCTGGGCGTGCCATTATGTTGTGTGTGTGTGTGTGTGTGTGTGTGTGTGTGTGTGTGTGTGTGTGTGTGTGTGTGTGTGTGTGTGTGTGTGTGTGTGTGTGTGTGTGTGTGTGTGTGTGTGTGTGTGTGTGTGTGTGTGTGTGTGTGTGTGTGTGTGTGTGTGTGTGTGTGTGTGTGTGTGTGTGTGTGTGTGTGTGTGTGTGTGTGTGTGTGTGTGTGTGTGTGTGTGTGTGTGTGTGTGTGTGTGTGTGTGTGTGTGTGTGTGTGTGTGTGTGTGTGTGTGTGTGTGTGTGTGTGTGTGTGTGTGTGTGTGTGTGTGTGTGTGTGTGTGTGTGTGTGTGTGTGTGTGTGTGTGTGTGTGTGTGTGTGTGTGTGTGTGTGTGTGTGTGTGTGTGTGTGTGTGTGTGTGTGTGTGTGTGTGTGTGTGTGTGTGTGTGTGTGTGTGTGTGTGTGTGTGTGTGTGTGTGTGTGTGTGTGTGTGTGTGTGTGTGTGTGTGTGTGTGTGTGTGTGTGTGTGTGTGTGTGTGTGTGTGTGTGTGTGTGTGTGTGTGTGTGTGTGTGTGTGTGTGTGTGTGTGTGTGTGTGTGTGTGTGTGTGTGTGTGTGTGTGTGTGTGTGTGTGTGTGTGTGTGTGTGTGTGTGTGTGTGTGTGTGTGTGTGTGTGTGTGTGTGTGTGTGTGTGTGTGTGTGTGTGTGTGTGTGTGTGTGTGTGTGTGTGTGTGTGTGTGTGTGTGTGTGTGTGTGTGTGTGTGTGTGTGTGTGTGTGTGTGTGTGTGTGTGTGTGTGTGTGTGTGTGTGTGTGTGTGTGTGTGTGTGTGTGTGTGTGTGTGTGTGTGTGTGTGTGTGTGTGTGTGTGTGTGTGTGTGTGTGTGTGTGTGTGTGTGTGTGTGTGTGTGTGTGTGTGTGTGTGTGTGTGTGTGTGTGTGTGTGTGTGTGTGTGTGTGTGTGTGTGTGTGTGTGTGTGTGTGTGTGTGTGTGTGTGTGTGTGTGTGTGTGTGTGTGTGTGTGTGTGTGTGTGTGTGTGTGTGTGTGTGTGTGTGTGTGTGTGTGTGTGTGTGTGTGTGTGTGTGTGTGTGTGTGTGTGTGTGTGTGTGTGTGTGTGTGTGTGTGTGTGTGTGTGTGTGTGTGTGTGTGTGTGTGTGTGTGTGTGTGTGTGTGTGTGTGTGTGTGTGTGTGTGTGTGTGTGTGTGTGTGTGTGTGTGTGTGTGTGTGTGTGTGTGTGTGTGTGTGTGTGTGTGTGTGTGTGTGTGTGTGTGTGTGTGTGTGTGTGTGTGTGTGTGTGTGTGTGTGTGTGTGTGTGTGTGTGTGTGTGTGTGTGTGTGTGTGTGTGTGTGTGTGTGTGTGTGTGTGTGTGTGTGTGTGTGTGTGTGTGTGTGTGTGTGTGTGTGTGTGTGTGTGTGTGTGTGTGTGTGTGTGTGTGTGTGTGTGTGTGTGTGTGTGTGTGTGTGTGTGTGTGTGTGTGTGTGTGTGTGTGTGTGTGTGTGTGTGTGTGTGTGTGTGTGTGTGTGTGTGTGTGTGTGTGTGTGTGTGTGTGTGTGTGTGTGTGTGTGTGTGTGTGTGTGTGTGTGTGTGTGTGTGTGTGTGTGTGTGTGTGTGTGTGTGTGTGTGTGTGTGTGTGTGTGTGTGTGTGTGTGTGTGTGTGTGTGTGTGTGTGTGTGTGTGTGTGTGTGTGTGTGTGTGTGTGTGTGTGTGTGTGTGTGTGTGTGTGTGTGTGTGTGTGTGTGTGTGTGTGTGTGTGTGTGTGTGTGTGTGTGTGTGTGTGTGTGTGTGTGTGTGTGTGTGTGTGTGTGTGTGTGTGTGTGTGTGTGTGTGTGTGTGTGTGTGTGTGTGTGTGTGTGTGTGTGTGTGTGTGTGTGTGTGTGTGTGTGTGTGTGTGTGTGTGTGTGTGTGTGTGTGTGTGTGTGTGGTTGGGGCTCGCTGTGTGCTTGTTTTGTATACGATGTAGTTGCACCATAGTCTAGAATGGGTAATGTGATCTGGAAATGGACGAGGATCGGATTTTCATTTGTCCATTGATTTTGGTGCAGCATTCATTATCCGCGTTGAAGTTCCAGTGATGCTGTAATACAATCATGTTTATAGTTAATTGTCTACCTTCCCACAATATTATTTGAAATGGTGTTTGAGTGAAATACCTCGTCCGGGGAATCTTTTGAAATTTCCATTTATGCTAAATTTAATCTCGTGGCATAATGTAATAAACCTAGTCTTTTAGTTTAGCTCGGTTATTTTTTATGTGAACCTTCTTATGTTTTTCGCCCCGTAGTCCCAACCTCGAAGTAAAGCTCGAAACAATCCCAGTTGCTATTATTTGCTATGCAACACTGTTTGTTAACAGATGTTCAAAGCGGCATTGTCATGTGCTTATTAACATAGAGCTCTGGCTCTCTCGCGGGCCCCGGTTCACTAAATCGCACAAGCCGCAAGCGAGGCTGGCGGGCCCCGCCGAGTCGCCGTCCGGAAGGCGGAGATCCGCGGAAAGTTCTCGTAACTTGGCCAGAAGTTTGAACTTTTAGTATTTATTAGTTTTAGAAGGTAGTTTATTTTTACTACTGGTGGCAATGAGATCAGCTGTAGAAAAATGTGTTAACATATTAAGCCTAGAAATAAAAGTTTGACTTTAAAAAAAGTTCATAACACCTACCGCGTCGGCGCGTCACACGGGATTCTCCGCTGCGGAGGATCCATCATAGCATTGGCACGTTCTCAGTTGGCGCTGTTTTGGAGAAAACCAGCTCACAAATGTCAGTTGATACAAGACTTCCGGTGCGTTCTCGGTGCTCGTTTTCGGTGTGTGCTCGTTTCACGCGTATTGTTGATACTCGTGCAATACTCATGCTCATATACTCATACTCGTGCAATAATCAGCCCATTTATGCGCTAAACCCATCATCACACCAAACCTATACGTTAAGTGTAGTTATAGTATCGGATTGACAGCGATTAAGAAATACATCACAATGTCGAGCCGCAAGAAACACACCAGCGCCTCCAAGGCCATCAAGATCACCTGCAGGGTCGAGGGGTGCATGCAGAAGATGAACAGGCAGTCCTACAGAGAGCATCTGAGGAACGTGCACCCCCTGGAGGACGCCGCCGACCTCAGGGTGTACGGGCAGTTGACCATGGCCGAGACCATGGCCAGGATGTGCGCAAGAAACCCGGTGGTCCCCACCACCAGGGGGTCCGCTCCGCCTATTTAACATGGGGAAAAAGGGCGACAAATATTAGCAACGTCCGCAGCTTGGTCTTGTTCACGCATCTGCTCATGAGCCAGGTTTTGCTGCCAACAGCTTTTTGGCCAATCAGCGTCTGACACTCTCCACGCTCATTGGTCGACGGCTGATGACTAGGATGAGGGTCAGAATAGCCGAACATCATTTGCTTACGTAACGTTAATTGCATGGCGTCGTGCGGAGGGCATGGGTGTCTAGGAGCTTTTCGAGGATTTTTCCTAGTTTGAGAAAACGTTGAGAGTTGTACAAATGTATATGTGAAAGGTCAATTAATTCTGATGCGATGTAACGCGACGTATTTACTATTTAGAGACCGCACGCGGCGAGAGAGCTCCTGCCACGTACAGCGCCCTGGCGCGTGCGTTGCCAGGCAACTAGAGTTGCAGAATTCTGGTCCCAGCGTCCCAGCGCTGGGACCAGACCTGGTCACGGCCGTGACTGAAGCTGTGACTGGCAAGGCCAGCGCCATAGGGTTAGCATTGCAGCGCCGTAACTAAAGCTGTGACTTGCCAGCTCATGCCGTGGTCGTGACTGGGCTGTGACTTTGAAGTTACTTTGAATTGCTTGAATGCATTTGACAATCGACTTATCTAATAAGATTTTCATGAAACTCGTCAAAAAAGATGAGAATATCTATTTTTGTTTAAATTCAGACTATTTGAGTGTTATCACTGTTTGAGTATTGTATGTGGTGGCTGTCCGGTCTGCAATCGTGAGCCAAAGGACGGTTAACTTTGCCGGCCCAAAATGTAAATAGTTTGAGTCCGATGACAATTTTCTCAACGGCATAAGATACATCGTTCAATTTGTGACAGATTATCTTAATTGTGACAATAGGTTGGCAAATGAAGAAACCAGGCGACACACACCGGAGGAACGTGCGCGTTGGCGTTTTACGTACGGCGGTCCGGCCGGAATCGCCGGTCAGTGAAATTTGCCGGCCCATAACTAACAAGAAAATTGGGTTGCATTGCGATTTTCCCAAAGTCATCCAATACATCGCTTAATTTGTGGTATATAGACATCTTAAGTGTAACAATCGGCCGGTAAACTAAGGAACCAAGCGGGGAAAAAACGGGGGGAGTACGCGGCCGGCCGGAATCACCGGGCAGCAAACTGTTCCGGCCCATAACTTAAAAAGTTTGGGTCGGATTGCAATTTTCGCAACGGCATCCAATACAACGCTTAATTTGTAGTAGATAGACATCTTAAGTTTAAAAATCAGCCGACAAACAAAGGAACCAAGCGACAAAAAAAGCGGGAGGGGTCTACGCGTTAACCCTACGTAGGCGACCGGCCGGCCGGCCGCGAGACCCTCATCCGCGTCACAGCAGCTGCGGGGTCGTTGCAACTAAATTACGAGTTGTCGCCACTTTTCGGCCGGAGCGGTCTACCTGGTTTACATAGCCTTGCCCACCACCAGGGGGAGGCTGCACGGGCCCGGCGGCAGTGGAGTGGCGGGGCAGGGGGAGGTGAGCATGGAGGTGGATAACGATGTGCTCCCTCCCGCAACTACAAAAAGTGACGATAAAATTGACGATGAAGATATGGAGGAAGGTGGTGGTGAAGCCAAAGAAAAAGAAGACTAACAAGAGGAAGAAGACACCGAAGTTCCTGCCGCTCTCGGAAGGGAGATCGAGGAGTTGGCCAAAAAAATAGGAGACGTGGATGTGTCTGACTGCAATGATGACCTCGAGGCTACTGCTAGGAGGGTGCAGGCAGCCAAGGCTTATGTGGAAGTGGGAAAACAAGTAAAGCAGCTAGAATCGGTGATTAAGAACTTTAGGGAGAGCCTAGGGGTAAAGGAGGAGGTGCCGAAGAGGGATAGAACTGACGTAAACTCTCTTCTGGATTGCGCCAGAAGTATAAGGGAAATTGTTGAGAAGGTTCCACAGTTCGAATATGAAGAGTTTAAGGATGGTGGCAGGGTGATCTGTGTGCTGGACGGTGTCTCCTTCGGGTACTCTAGGCTCCTGGCTGCCGACTTCACCGTAGGATACATGGACAAGAAGTTCTCAATCTGAAAACCAACCTGAAACAGCATCTGAAAAGAAAAGGTCACAAAGACAAGGCGGCAGAAGCTGAGAAGAAAGAGGCGATGGTGATAAAGGAGGATGGCAGGAACCTGATGGTGGGGGTGAGGTTGGGGAGACTGGTCTATTACCTGGTGAAGGGAGGCAGACCCGACACCGGCTTCCCCCTGCTCGTCCAGATCAGCGCCGCCAACGGGACCGACATGGGTGAGCTTAACCACAGCTTCCACTTAGTGCCCAAATTCATCCCGAGCCTGGCGGCGGCGGTGATGGGGAAGTGGCAGGAGGTGCTGGCCAACCCCATGCTGGCCACCGGCTGCAGGCCCCCCCCCCCCCCCCCGTCAACATCATGGCGGACAAGGCGACTCACCAGAGGGAGACCAGGCAGCTGGTGGGCATCATCACCATCGTTCCCGGCGCCAAGGAGCTCCTCATCCCCGTCTTTCTCGGCGCCCCGAAGTGTCCCAAGGGGTACGGGGAGTATCTGAAGGATAACATTGTGGCCGTGGTGGGCGGCTACGTGACGAAGGAGCAGGTGGTGGGCTTCACCGGGGACGGCGTGTACACGAGGTACAAGGTGGCGGAGAAGCTCTCCCGTCACTACGGCACGCGCATCTCCAACACGTGGGACCAAATGCACCTGGCCGCCACCGTGGACACAGCCATGAGGAACCCCAAGAAGCCCCACGCCAGGAAGTTCGCCTGGGTGAACGATTTAACGGTGGTGGTGGGGAAGGGGGCGAAGCAGGTGGCCTGGGGAAAGGGCTGGAACCAGTTCTTTGACGTGTGCATGGAGCTGGAGAAGGGCGAAGAGTACGAGTTCAAGATGTACAGGCCCGCCTCCTTCTCCCAGACGAAGTTCGCCAACTCGGCGGCCTTGGACAGCAAGTTCAGGTCCGTTTTCCTCGCCCTGGTGACCACCCTGGAGAGGGTGAAAGAGGATCATCGCACCGGCAACTCCACTGAGAGGGAGAAGGCGGAGAGGGCGGACGAGGTGCAGGGCTCCATCATGAACTACCTGTTCGTCCTCAGCCTCTCTGCCCTTGTCGATGTGTACACTAGGTACGGGGTTATCTCCAACATCCTCCAGATCGTCGACATCTTGCCCCACGAGCGCCACGACAAGTTCATGGATGAGATGGACAAGATGAAGGACATGGTGGACACGGCGAAGCTGGAGAACTGTCCCTGCACCAAGTCCATGGAAGGGAAGCTCTGCTACTGACCCAGCCTCCACACCGACACCAGGGAGGTCGAGAAGGGGAGCTACAGAGGGGTGGTGCTGGGGCAGCTCACCACGGACTCCACCAAGACCAGAGCGGGCGCCAGGATGTCAAGGGAGTGGCTGGAGGAGGGCAGGAAGTCCACGGCGGAGGTGTACAAGAGGGCCAGCGAGGTGGTCACCTTCCTGTTCGAGGGACTGGGTGAGAAGGTGTACAGCGGTGCCGACATGGTCATGATCAACCACGCCAGGAAGCTTCTCAGTATCTCCTCCGACATGGTCAAGATCAAGACCAACGGCGCCGTGAACGTCTCCACCCTCACCTGGAGGAGCTTCAAAAACGCCGCCTCCTTCTTCGAGCCGTCGGTGTTCGCCAGGGTGCCTGAGGAGGAGATGAGGGTGCAGTACCGGGAGTATTGCAGGCGGCTGGAGCAGCTCGGCAAGGTAGAGGGCGCCATGGAGCTCACCAGCAAGGAGATCATCCCCAAGCTGCTGAACCCTAAGGAGGAGCTGTGTAAGGACATCGAGGGGGTACTTTCCGTGCTGGCCAGGGCCTGCCTGTCGCAGGAGGTGGAGGCGATAGTGGAGTCCTGGGTCTCCGTCCTGGAGCACCACAGCAGCAGCGTGCGGGGCACCACGGACCAGGTGCGCCTGGAGAATGAGCTGAGGGTGGCGATCAATAGCCCCGAGGTGCAGCACAGCGAGGGGGTCATCAGAGAGGCCCTGAGGGTGGGGAAGCACGGCCACTTCATCCGTCGCAGTGAAAACGTGAGGGACTGGACTGTGTCCAAGGCCGTGGACAACCTGACCTCCAAGGCAGCCAGAGTGCCCTTCATGGTGTAGGAGGGATACAGGGATCAGGGGTGGGTAGGAGGGGGTTGAGGGTGTGTGTGAGGTTGCATTATGTTTTACATTGAATAAATATAATAAAGAAGACGTTTCAACTGTTTGTCATGGTGATTTGGGCGCAATATTCTGTCTTGAATAAAAACACATCATTTTACCAACTCTCTTGGTGGATTTCTCGAAAAAGTGAGCATTATAAATGCAATAAAATGTTGCGTACTAAGAAACAATCGGCGGGCCGCAACGGCGGCCCATTATAGGCTGGCGGGCCCCCAACCATTTGTGTGGACCAGGGCGTGGGCCCATTTGTTATATTAGTGTCCTATTTACTTTAATTTGTCATGCTGTTAAGGTCGTGTAATGTTACGTGGTTTCTGTCGGTTCCACTTACGACGCAGAAGTCACGGGGTTATTGTTGACCAGGGTTTGTCCCGCTCGTCATGTTTCTGTTACGTGCCTGTTACCCTTCAGCTCATAATATTAGCTTATATTAATACTATCCTGCGGCGAACTGCTTGTCGAATTGGGTAAAATATGCCCTATAACTGATTGTAATTTCCAACGAATAGCTTTCCGAATGGGGTAAAAATTAAGCCTATCAGCTGATGGACGATGGTGCGGGACCAAGTTGTCGCGTGTGACGTGTAACGGACAATGATCCGGGTCGCGTCGGGAGTGGTGCTCGATCGATTACCGGGAACCATCGAATTATAAGGCACTGGCAGTAATCAAAGTCTGTTCAGGAGGCCATTTCTGTCCGAATACGAGCACTTTGATCGAAGTTGCAGGGCTGCAAAAATGTGAAATCAGCTGACTTGTTCCCGCTGTTCCCGCCCGACGTTTAACCGGGAGACTTTCGGAGACTGTCGGATCTAGGCCGGGTCATCTGACGTTTAAAGGGACACTACCTCTATCGGATGATATCGCAAAAACCGGCTTAAACAAGTCCCAAGGACTACTTATGATTTGTAATCGGCATCAAAGGCTTACCCAAGCAGCGCAAAAAAAAATCATTTATTTCATTTGCATAGAATCTAAAAACTGTTTACGATTTCTACGCACCACTACATATATGGATTATGGAAGCTTTGTTCCATTTAACTGCATCTGACCAACAGTCAGCTGACGCTATTGCATCAATTGGATGAGGCGGCAATGCACTTATACATTTTGGTTCCTGTTAACTACATGAAACGAATCTGGCGCACTTGAGTTGTTGACACAAAAAACTCTGTCGGAATCAAGATCCCTTTGGAAAAATATATACCCCTTCGGAATTAATGTGATCCCTTCGGATTAATCTTTTCTTTTATCAATTATTTGGCTTACATCGGGCATAATAAGACATGAATAATCAACAGGCCGTTGATAATCAACAGGCCGTTGATAACAGTTATATGCTAATATTATAGATGTTATTATTTGAAGTGCTAATCACTAGTGATTCCGAATTGACTGAAATCGGCCCACAATTGACACGTTTTTAGATTTAAGAGAACTTTCAAGTCGTTTTTGTTTTAATTGCATTTAGTTTTATATTAGTTATTAATGCACCAGAAACGAACTCAGTCAGACTTCCTTGATTTCCCCCCACAAAACAACTTTTTTACTGTTCTGGGTCCGCCAGTGTCTGATACTGTTTTTGGATGCAAATGACCGAAAGGTCAGGATAGCCACAAGAAGCGCATCCGGGGTGGATTCTTCTTTGTAATGATATATATATATATATATATATATATATATATATATATATATATATATATATCTATAATATAATATATAATTATAGAGAGAGAGATAGATATGTATATGTATATGTATATGTATATGTATATGTATTGTATTGTATATGTATATGTATATGTAAATGTATATGTATATGTATATGTATATGTATATGTATATGTATATGTATATGTATATGTATGTATATATATATATATATATATATATATATATATATATATATATATATATATATATATATATATATATATATATTATAGAGAGAGAGAGAGAGGAAGAGAGAGAGAGAGAGAAAGAGAGAGAGGGAGAGTGAGAGAGAGAGAAGAGAGAGGAGAGAAGAGAAGAGAGAGGAGAGAGGAGAGAGAGAGAGAGAGAGGAGAGAGAGAGAGAGAGGAGAGAGAGAAGAGAGAGAGAGAGAGAAGAGAGATGAGAGAGAGAGAGAGAGAGAGAGAGAGAGAGACGAGAGAGAGAGAGAGAGAGAGAGAGAGAGAGATAGAGAAGAGAGGAGAGACGAGATGAGAGAGAGAGAGAGAGAGGAGAGAGAGAGAGAGAGAGAGAGATATGTATATGTATATGTTATGTAGTGTATATGTATATGTATATGTATATGTATATGTACTGTATATGTATATGTATATGTATATGTATATGGTATTTATATGTATATGTATATGTATGTAATGTATGTATATGTATGTATAGTATGTATATGTATGTATATGTTATGTATATGTATATGTATATGTATATGTATATGTATATGTATATGTATATGTATATGTATATGTATATGTATATGTATATGTATATGTATATGTATATGTATATGTATATGTATATTTACTAGGTATATGTATATGTATATCGTATATGTATATGTATATGTAAATGCTATATGTATATGTACTATGTATATGTATAGCTATCTGTTATGTATATGTTCATATGTATATATCTGTATATATGTATATATGTATATCATATTACTATATACTACTATATATACTATATATTACTATAATGTACATCTATATATATCACTATATATACTATATATATATATATGGTAACGAATCGAGCTTGAGCTCATTCCCCAGTACCCCGCCCGGCCAGTTTACCAGCCAATCGAGCTTGGGCAGGCGCTGGTCAACAGTATTGGGGAAAGTGCCATAATTAACCAACTTGCAACTACGCCTGTCGTCGAGTTGGGGACGCTTCACACCGCTGTCAACCCCGCCATCGCCGCCGCCGACGACGACGACGACGACCCGTCTCAATTCTGCCGAATATGATACGGTCACGTCACGGCCTTGGATTTATATTGAATCGCGGCATTTCTAAATTGTTCACCGCTTGAAAGAGCTGAGTTATCCGGTGGATGTAGACGGCAATACGGCCGCTAGGCTCCCGCCGCTCTGGTGGAGGGTGCCCCGCCCAGGTCGGGTGGGGGCGTGTTGGTGGCAGTCGCGGATCCAGTGGGGGGGTGGGGGCATGCCCCCCCCCCCTTGAGCCTCGAAGGGACCCAAATAGCCCGAGGGGCCCATAGCCAATCGAAGTGACTCTAAACGAATTCCACTCCGTTTTCAAACAACTCGCAAGTAAATTTGCCCACTCTGACCTCAGAGGGCCCAGCCTGACTTCCTCGAGGGCCCAGTATGGCTTGAAGACGGCCAATTCTGTTTGTAGCGGCCCATTTTGACGTGAAAGGCATATTGGGAACGAGAAGGGTCTATTCTGGCCTGCATTTGTCATTCAAGGCTCAAAAGGGTCCCCCAAGGCTTGAGGGGGCCCACCAAGGCCTGAAGAGTGAGGGGACCTACCAAGGCCTGGTGGGCCCACTTTGCTACGTGGCCCCCTCCTTGACCGAATCCTGGATCCGCCACTGGTTGTGGCGGGCGAGGGGTGGGGTCATCAGTGGTGGGTGGTGTGTTTGCTCCTGGCGAGGTGGACAGTACACTGGCCAAACTGACTCTTAATAATCCCTTCCTGTAGTCTCTCTATATATACCTTCCTGTTGTCATGGGCGCCTCATAACCATGCAGTTGCTGCGCCCTTAACCCCAATCATCATCATCCTTCCTGTTGTCTGTCTTATGTCCTCTCCTATATCCTCCTCCATCAGTTTGGTGTCATATTCGCCCCTCGTCTGGCAGTGACGCCTATGCCGAGGCTGAATACTGATGCGATGTACTCTCGGGACTATTCGGGGACCGGATCTGACCTGACGCAAGCTGGTCAAAAAGCGAGGAGGCACCACCGGGGTCTGTTTGGACCCATTCGTGCTCGCAACAGAAGATAACCACGCTACTTCCTGGGCCACTTGACTAGCTTCAATTGCGCTGAAGCACCCACCAGGCTTGGGGACGAAGCCAGGTTCGTGCTTCGGAGGGCCGAGGGCTGGAGTCACGTTGGCTGACACAGGCACGAATTCGAGGCCGACGTCAATTATCGCTGAAACACCTGCTTCACGAAGCCGAAGCCAACATTTGTGACTAGGAAGTGGTGAACTATGAAGTCGAAGTCGGTGACTTCGAAATTCAAAAGCTCGAAGCCAAAGACAAACCTGGTTTTTCATATTTTTTTCTCCTCGAAAGCCAAAGTCGAAGACAATCACTCAAAATGTATGTTTGGTATCCAAAGCCACTTTCTATATGCACGAAGCTGAAGCCCATATTCAAGTGGTTAGCTTGTGTAAAGCATGGCACCTGCTACTGCATAGTTTTGACGGTTATTCATGCACGGCAAAAGCGCAAAATGTGAAGTTACACATTACGTCGAGGACGAACCCACGTGGTAACTGTCACAAAGCGAGTTCAAAGTGAACGCAACCACCAAAAAGGACCACGATGCCGAAGCCATACTACAAACAAACCATTGCCAACGACACGAGGCCGAGCCTATACGAAAGTGAGTCATTCAAAATGTCACACGAGGTCGAAGCCGGGTACGGAGCCTTTTTAAACACCATGTCGCGCAGCGAACCAAACAAATGCCAAGAAAAGCCATGCTTCATGGAGGCGAAGTCGAAGCGAAACCCGGCTTCGTTCCAAGTCTGGCACCCACCAAGAACTCCCATAACCAACCCACCCCTGGAGCGGGTGTGCGGTACCATTAAATGTCAGCTGGGTTACTCCCCGCGCTTCCGCCCCTTATCCGGCGGATATGCTCTCATCTAGTTACTAGCTCACATCGCTTCCCGTTGAAGGAGCTTTTTATCACTGGCTGATTGCCCGACTTAGATAACCATTCCTTGTGAGCTATGTGAAGCTCATTTTAGGGTGTTTCTCGCTCCATGGTGGTGAATAGGGTACTCCCGGTTCCCCGGCGAATGTTCGTGTTTGGTGTCATTGCATCAGCCCTATGTCTAAACATGGTTTGGATGTGATTGCCTGCGTTTTTAGGGCGCTGCGGAATCTCTAATCTTAACACCTTCAACTGGATGACAATATTTTTGGATGACAGTTGACGGAAATTTCATTCATTCTAGGAATGATGCGCATAATTAAGACATTTAAGGCTACTTATAAGCATAATAACATTACTTAGCAGTGATACTATTTGCTGCGTGCTACATGACCCTGGAGTTGTGGCACTCATAAAGCCCTACAATCACACACAAACAGCGGCTGCGTGTTTTCTCAACAGCTGGACACCAAACTGAAATTGTATTACCTTATAAGGGCGATATCTTACACCTACACCGTTCTCTGCATGCACAAAACACGTGCGTTGCTGGAGGCTATCACCCTTTTAACAGTCGTTCGGAGAAAGGTTAAACATGTCACACCCCGTGACCAGTGCCATCGATTACCCGGAGGCAAGAGAAGCTTCATTAAAGCCGTCTCCGTAAAAGTAATCCCGGCCGATGTCTGATGATGTAACTTTTTTCGCCAGCTCCGTGGCTCAGCAATTACCCGGGTCCGATAATCCTATTATTCTTGCAGCTCCGATTCTAAGGATGCACAGATAGACGGGACGTACGCACTTGCGTTGGTGTCGAACAATATTGACGATTATTCATATTATTTTATTTTATGTTAAGTTAATTATTCTGATGAATCCCGGACTGTTTGCGCGGGCTATTTGCACATAAAGTGACGTCACCTTTTCCGCTCTCCGATCACGTAACGGCCAACATGTGATGATTGATAACCAGCTGCAGAACACCATCTGCATATGCTAACACCTCGCGCGACCACAACGATCGTATCGGACACAATCTTTGTGAACCGTCTGCGGGCTGGTTTCACCACAGGACTGGATCCGGAAATGCATTGCGTGCCTTGGACGGGATCCGAAATGCGTTGCGTGCCCTTCTGTTTGCCTCCATAGTTATGCAGAGCGCAGTTTTGCGGCACTCTGCCATCCATTCCTCTCGACTATAGTCGACGTGGATCATGTCCTCGTTGCTGTCTCGTGGTGCACCATATCCCTAGCCTGGCGTGTGGCCGTTGTGTCATCACTATCCCGCCTGGAAAACCACCCGTATAAACTGGTTAGAAATACTCTCGGCTTATTATGAATGAATGCAACTACTGCCGGCTCCGCGGACGGATCGACGCCAACTTAAGCCCGTTATAGATGACATTGGTGCGTTATGAAACGGACATCCCTACTATAATTAGCGGCATTGAGTCGGCGCCCACCATTGCGCATTCCCCCACCTGCACGATACGCAATTCGTATGATGCTTGAAAACTCGAGGAAATACGATGGAGACCTCCTTCACCATTATTTACTCACGGGCAATTGGCTCAGTTCTCTGTCCACACTGACCCGCGTCTTCCCGCGTCTTCCTCGCGTCATTCCGCGTCTTTCCCCGTCTTTTCCGCTTCTTTTCCGCGTCTTTTCCGCGTCTTTTCCAGCGTCTTTTTCGCGTCTTTTCCGCGTCTTTCCGTGTCTTCCCCGTGTCTTCCCGTGTCTTTCCCGTGTCTTCCCCGTGTCTTTCCCGTGTCTTCCCCGCGTCTTCCCCCGTGTCTTCACCGTGTCTTCCCCGCTGACTCCCCGTGTCTTCCCCCGTGTCTTCCCCGTGTCATCCCGTGTCTCCCCATGTCTTTTCCCGTGTCTTTCCCCGTGTCTTACCCGGCGTCTTTCCCGCGTCTTCCCCGTGTATTCCCCGTGTCATTCCTCGTGTCTTTCCCGTTTGTCTTTCCCGTGTCTTCCCCGTGTCCTTCCGTGTCTTCCCCGTGTCTTCCCCGTGTCTTCCCAGTGTCTTTCCCGTGTCATCCCCGCGTCTTCCCCGCGACTTCCCCGTGTCTTTCCCCGTGTCTTTCCCCGTGTCTTTCCGTGTCTTTCCCGTGTCTTTCCCGTATGTCTTTCCCACGTGTCCTTTCCCGTGTCTTCTTCCCGTGTCTTTCCCGTGTCTTTCCCCGTGTCTTTCCCGTGTCCTATCCCGTGTCTTTCCGTGTTTTCCCGTGTCTTTCCGTGTCTTTCCCGTGTCTTCCCACGTGTCTTCCCCGCGGCTTCCCCGTGTCTTCCCCGTGTCTTCCCCGTGTCCGTCCCGCATCTAACTTGTCTGTCGTCCTCTCCGCCAGCCCGGTGACGAGAGCCATCTACTCCGCCTCGGACATGCCGCTGCTGAAGCAACAGATGATCGACAACCAAGCGCATCGAGCCAGAGTGGTACATCCCGATCCTGCCCATGGTGCTGGTCAACGGCCCCGACGGCATTGGCAGCCGGCTGGATGACCAAGATTCCAACTACACCCGAGGGAGATCGTGGAGAACCTGGCCGCGCATGATGGTCGAGGGACGAGACCCTGCCCTTGGTGAGAGAGCGGCGGAGGGGAAGGGTGGACAGGCAGGGAAGGGATAAAGAGGATGGAGCCGGTGGGTCGACGGGAGGGAGAGAGAGGGTGGTAAGGCCTGGCGACGAGGTCCAGTCTTTGGGTGAGAACGGAGGGGAGACGAGGGTGGGGATCGTGTGGGGCAGGGAGAGGATGGGGAGCGTGTTGGGTAGGGAGAGTGTGGGAGCGTGTTGGGCAGGGAGAGGGGTGGGACCTGCGGAGGAGAGGGTGGGAGCGGCGCCTGGTTGGGGGAGGTGGGCGCGGGGAACAGTGGTGCTGCAGCAGCAGTCCACAGTCCGCCCGGCAGCTCAGTGGGAGAGCGCTGGGCTTCTGACTTTCCCGTTAGTGGTGGCAGCCATGGGTTCCGAGTCGCTTCGGCGCTCGCTATTTGCCCCTGACTGGGATGGGCCTGTGGCCGGTGGCAGCGGTTCGCACTCAGGTCAGGTGACGTCAGAGGGCGGGACGGACCGTGTCCAGGTATGTCGGGTACGTAAAGCTTTCGCTTCTAAATTCTGGCCGGCTACCAGGAATTGCGTGATCGGGATGGTAGGCGTCGGGGCCTGCGCAAACAAGCCATGCATTAGTGCGGGGCTCTGACCTCGGAGAATCCCACCCATTCAAAAGGGCTCCGGACTAAATTTATTATAAAAAAACAAAATAACAAGAGATCGTGTGGGAGGCGAGGCGGAATTTGCAGGTGATGAATGCTGACGACATTGGGTCGATACAATGGCCGGGGCTAGGGGGGGGGGGGGGGGAGGGGAGATGAGGTGCACGCATGGCGTCCGCAATGTTGCGGCAATAGATCGGTATCCTCATTTATGGATTGTCACTAGGTCTGGCATTTCTGGGAATATGCATCAAGTGACGCTGCGGTTTTATTGTATTTTGTAGCGGTATTATCACAAATCCCAGTTATCTGGAGACGTGACGCAGTCTAATGATTGGAATGGCATTCCATCTTGTTTGATTTATTTCTACAAAAGGTCGTCCTCTCACATGTATCACACAAAGTGCACCTTGCCGTGGCCGGGCCAGTACCTGTAATGGACCGGTGTTTTTCAGTCTGCGAAATTAGTTCAAAGAAAAGTGACGGTCGGATGATACAGCCTGCCGATCAAATGGCACTGTGATAAGATTCCTCATGTTATTGGTGCCTCTCGCACCAATAAGTTATTGAGTTATGAGCTATTTGTCATGTGCGGAGGACCGGGCTTAGGGTCTGCATCAGCCGACGGCACTGTCGAGCCGAGTGACGCCGAACCACTGGAGAGAAACGATCGATGGAGCCGCTTACAACTCGAACACTGCCGAAAGCCTCATTGGACGAGCTTAACTCTGCTAAATTAGCATCCTTCCGCCCTAAATTGGGCTGTTCGAAATTGCCACTGACCTTTCCGGTCAGTGACTTCGCAAGACACGGCGCCTAAGCCTCTTATCCTGAGCGCGAGTTCTTGGTCCGTGAGGCGCACCGCGCCCGCCGCCCCGGGATCGCCTACGGGGCTGACACCGGAGATGGGTGCCGTGGCGCTGCCGCGAGGGGCGGTACGCCGGCGACAGAGGCATTCTCTGATGAGATCGCCGGCTTTGCGCCGCAGCCACGGCCGCGGTCGTTCCTAGGGCTTTAGACCACACGATGAGCGTGGGGCACGTGAGGCAGCGCAAAAGGTGAATAGAATCGGCACGGACCAACAGCTGGGGCCATTCTAAAGAATGCGCCCCGACGGGATATTAAAATATCATATTTTACGCCACCCGTCTCGTTAAATGCAAGGAACAGATTGTGTTAGTTCAGGCTGGAGATCAGCTAGGTACTGTGCTATTCATTGCGGCTCCGTGGTGCCCCATTTGACGAACTAGGCACCTCTGGGCGGGCGCAGTGGAGATCCCTCCCATAGGACAAACATGTTTTTATTGAATATATCCAGCAATGAGATAAACATCCAATTCGCATCACAAATGTAAGAGCGGAGCAGGATAGCCGAGTTCCTTAACCACCGGACCGAATGCTCAATGTTTCCTTTACATTACACGTACAGCTGTGCCCGCACTTTTTGAAAAACGTACCCTTGCAGCGGCACTGAATACACTGAACGCATGGAATTAGGCCCAGCGAGCGTCAGATGTCCTATTAAGCGCGGTTTTGCGAAAACCTGGCGTCCTTCGGAATGTAAGGCCTGCAACCGTCCCCTCACATTTGGAAAACCTGTGCTGAACAGAAATGTTTCATCTTGGCCCATCATTTGACTGGTTTTAGAGGAGTGATCGCTAATAATAAGTACTGACTTCCATGTTTTTTGTTATTTTGATGAGTGTGTGTTTGTTATTTAAATATAGGTACGATGTTTGCTATCACGTGAAAAGGGCAGGGAACTGATGATGTAACCACTGGCTAGGGTTTTGGTGTCACGTTATTCATTCATCTTGTTTTTTTTTATATGTGATCATGGCCCGTGGCCCGAAAATTCATTATAAAATCTATATAAATGCACTAAACTTGAATATGTAATTTGCAAGGTCATATAAAAAAATGTTCACTATTAAGTTCAAAGAGTGGATTTAATAGCAGAAAAATTTAAATTTAAAATGTACTAATTTCAAAAGCAATGTCTGGTTAATATTAGCCAAGTTAGTCACGATC
>JAXIVJ010007100.1:0-57500 GCA_036785665.1 Chirona hameri
CTTGGACTGGCTCACTCATATACTTCCTTGATAAGCAGCGTTATAGCTTGAACTATTTCTAGTTTGATGAGAGGGCCAGTGTGTTATTCTTATTTTACCTGGGGCAGGCACAACGAAGGCTATATAACAACAGGTTGTCTCGTTCCTACGTCACCAATTCCTCACTAGATTCTAGGTTGTATACCACATGTTTTTAGTATACTGGACAGTGCATCAAAATGTATCAATTATATTCTTACAAAAACAGACAAATGCTGGCGTACTGGATTCAAAGAGTGAAATAATAATAGAACTAAATTTCTATTTGATTTGTATTGTTGCAAAATAGTGAGGCAGACATTGAATATTTCGAACATTATAGTTCATACAAAGAAAGCAACCATGATTGCCAGTTGTTGGATTAGTTGAGTCGCGGTGGTTGCCATGGTAACAAAAGCCTGCATGGCACCTCCGCTTTCGTGGGTGCGCTGATTGGCGGTATTGACGCACCGTCAATAAAGGCGAAATCTGACGTTTATTACAGTCAGATAAGCTGAAAGTGACCCCTATTGGAAGGCGTGCAGGGTTCCATTAAACAATTTGTTGGGCAAAAATTTGACTCAATTTTGTCAAAACGACCCCAGATATGAATAGGCAAGGCCTTTGACATCACATTTATGTATCATCTGCTAAACGAACTATTTTAGAAATGCTTGAAATTGCAACCCGAATACCACCTATTTTCCCATAGGCCACCATGCGGCTCGCTGTAGAATTGGTGACGTCACGGCTCAAGTGTTGCCAGTGTTGCCAAGTGACTGGGGCTGGGCACAACCTCAAGCTCGGGGGCGTCATCGGCGTCAATCATCGCGACAATCAACTCGGTTAATCCGCGAATTTAAGGCCCAACACTTCTAGGGTGTGATCCGTGCAATGTCGAATCGGCTTGCCGCAAGGTCGCCTTGTTTACCTTTTTTTGTCATACACTGTCAGTTAGCTGATGCATGTCATAGCTGCAGTGGAGCGTTCTAAACGTGTCCCTGCGACCGTAATTGCTGGAAAAGGTTAGGTCAGGTTCCAATTGTTTCATGCCACACCCTGGTCCATGGGGATCGTCTGCGGCGTTTTTTTTATAGCGCGCTACAGTTTGCACCTACTAAAAAAAATACATCGTCAAACACCATCATATGACACAGTCAGTTAGTTGGGGGACTGTGCCCTGGATCATTGCCATGGTATCACTCTCGCCTCATAATAACGAACCTGGTGAGACTATGATGCTGTATCGCCCCGACTCTATTTGAAAGATGGTTACTTCTGTAGCGATTTACATATGTGATCCCAGGGCCTTATCATTATCCCATCCTATCCCATTACGGCCATCCCATCCCATTAACATCCTATCCCATATACCTTTCCCAATCCGGCAGCGGAGAGGATAGCCTATCCTTGAGCGGCGGCAGTGCCACGCAGCCTTCCACGCACTCGGCGGCGGCAGCAACAGCGAGACCAGCATCGCTCACAGAACACGACTACGTCAGGTTAGTGATACTGTTCAACATATATGTATATTCCAGCATGTACGTTTTACGTAACTCTGAGGCCATTCGCCGCATATTAACCCGCGCAGTGGTGCGGATATCTTTGTAATTGTAGGACACCTGATGTTTTTTTTTTCTGCGCTCAAATCCGCATCGTGTGGCGTATGAATCTGGAACTTGGCATAGCTGATTTTAATTAACGTTCGCATCGGGTGACGTTAAAAATGTGAACCCAAAAGACATTCCCTCCCCAATGTGACTAGTTGATTACGCCGCTGCATACCCCGCCCCCTTCCCAGCGTAGCGTAATTACTTAACGGTCCCACTGCTACATCGTTTGATGTTGTATGACACGATCCAACCGTAGATATATATGTACTAGTCTGACTACCTGCCTATTTAAATCCCTATATCCGGCTGTGGCGGCTGTGACTGACTGAAGGTGATATTCGGGACCAATCAGTCGGCGGGGATAGACGCCTCTAATTGACACGGCCAGAGCACGCATGCATTCTATTTTGAAATTGGGTCACTACATGATATATGTTTGTACCATTTCGCAATATATTAATTGGCAGTTCCAGTCTAGTAGTTAGGTGGTAGGGCAGGTTATGCCCAGTGTGGTCAAATTCATTTTGAGTTAGGGGGTATGAGGTAACAAAAAACGATAAAATATAGGGTGTAGGGTGACAAAAAAAAAACGATAGAAAGTAGGGCGAAGGATGACAAACCGATAGAAGGGTGTCAATTTTTGGAGATGATTTATAAGACTATGTTGTATAAACGATGTATCGCTGAATAATGTACAGTGCATTACAGGGGCCAATCCCCACCGCCTACGTATAACGTCCCTTGTTCATTTCGTTTATGTTTCCTTTCCAGATCGTTATCACTTCAGTCCTGAGTCCTGTCTCCTGCAGGACCGCGATCTTCCCGAACCACTCTCTTGTTCTGGACGGCCACGGGCAACGTCGATCTGAGCCGGCCTGGCTCAGGCTCAGCTCAGCTCAGGTCACGGCCTGAGCCGCACCTCAGCCAGCATTTCGCACTGAGGAGACTAGATCGAAGACGTCCTGCTCCTGGCACCAACCTGCTCCTCACTTCAGTCGCCGCCATTCTTCCTTCGTCCGCCCTCAAGCCTCCATCATCCAGCAATAAATTAATTTGCATCGGATTCCCTGCCTGTTATTTTCATAGCACATACGCTATGCATTTTTATGGAAATGATGATGTTTCCTTTGCATTCAGTCAGAGATGTTTTTGATATTTATACATCAAGCTACTTGTACGCGTCAGTTGTCCGATGTCCCATTAAAAAAAAATCCAAGATGGTACACGCCTGCTTGTCCAGGTACCACCGGTCCCTGGCATGCTTTCGAAACTAATTGGGTACGAATTGGAAAAGGTGCCGAAAGAGGATAGTGTTTACATTTTCAAGTTCAACAATCATCATCACCGGGCCCGAACGAGATATCGACAGCTACAGCAGATATAACTCGTGCATGACTGCAGTAGAGCACGATATAAAATGAGATACTGGTAGATGGCGCTACAAATAGGTGCTGAAATGAAGTAGGTGGCGCTACTGTATGGAAGGTTACGTGAATAGCGAGTAAATTAGGAAAAGTGATTCCAGGATTGAGGCGGAGGTGACGGTCGGCCTCGGAGCTCTGGTGTGTAAATGATAAGTATGATTACCACCTTCTGAATGATGTTTACGGTTCACGTCCAGGGAGCATCATCAGCGACTGGTACCGGACGCCCTGACATGGATATCGTCGTACATTGAGCCAACGCGGGCCAAACGTCAAAGTGTCGCGGCATGTTCGCTACCTCAATATGTGCATCAAAATTCAAAATTATACACATTTAAAATTAGCCAAGTTTATTTGACTACCACCAGTCAACAAAGGCACACCACAAACACTTAGAAATTCGACATGCATCGATGTAACGGAGGTAGGATCAATCATACGGATCGATATCGACGGAAGCGAGTACCAATCCTGGTAACTGATCGACACAATCACACTTTTAAATATACAAGTGACCTGGATCAACATCACACAAATATGTACTGTAGCGAGGAATTCGACACGTGCACTGGTTGCAACTTGCGGAACAAAATCGATGATGCAACTGCGAAGGATAGGATGTGATGTGTGGTGGTCCGGGTGGCTCGACCAGGAGTGTTACCAGGAGTGTCCCAGTGACCAGGAGTGTCCAACACCGACAACCCAGAACTCATGGGCTCCGGGGTAGTCTGCTAACTGATCATTCGGCTCCCAACCTTGGGTCGCCTAGACTTAACCGAGACCATGACGCTAAATAGCCGCAGACGCAGCATCGCGACGCAAAGCCCCAGTATCACCACAGTACATATGTCATATATGTATACAATAAATGAGCGACCTTCATATCAGTGCGTATTAGACACGTACTATATTTATCCGCTAAAATTCAAAGGTTATATTTAGCCAGTCAGTCAGTAACGCATCAGTCCATCAGTAAGTCAGGAGTCTGGAGTACAATATAACCTTTGAAATGGAAATGATGATTGCTACTAGAAACATATCCTTCAAGTCTAGAGGTGCAATGGTTTCACAACAATCATATACCTGCACCACACCACGATATATATATATATATATATATATATATATATATATATATATATATATATATATATATATATCTATATATATATATATATATATATATATATATATATATATATATATATATATATATATATATATATATATATATATATATATATATATATATATATATATATATATATATATATATATATATATATATATATATATTATATCAGGAATATACTGGCGCAGATACCACTGACAAAGATACCAGATACCACTGTAATACTTGGTCATATCCCACACAAAGTCAGGGGCCATCCTGTAAAACTTAACCGACTCACTCCTCCATGCCTACTGCCTAGTCTAGGAAGCTGAGGCGTACTTAAGCCCAAATCATCATCATCACCCTATAGCGTGACCTCAGACCTAAGAGCAAGGGCGTCGCCACCTTTCGAAAGTTGAGGGCCGGAGGCATTTTTAAGTCGATTCTTTCCATGGAACGCCCATAGGCGTAATGTTTTAAATTAGTTCATAATACACTAAAACGAAATCCAGTGAGTTTCTGAAATTGTATCGTGACGAAATCAATTATTTTATCACACACCGTGATATCAAATAATTAATTTGTTATCCGGGAACATAAACTTAAGTTTTCGGCCCTTCTTCAAATGCCGCGCGACGGTCAGCGACTGACTGTCACTGACAAGACCTCTTCAAAGACGGTCGGTGGCTCTGAAGCCACTTTTGGGCAACGCGAGAGGCTGGGAAAAACTGCAAAGGGACGGAGTTTTCGATCAAAAACACTTCCTTTTCAGGCGATCTTTGCTGTATCTTTTGTTTCGTTAAACTTGCCTTCAAAGCGGCCCTCACTTACTCTCTTTGCAGTTTTCCCCACCCTCTCTGTGTCTGACTGGGACCTACACATGAGCAGGACGATCTCGCCGATCTCTGCGAGATCGGCGAGATCCTCGTGCAGTCCCTTAGTGGGATCCATGAGGGATGAGAGGACGGCTTCAGGGTGCCAAGTCCGGACTCCGTTGGAGCCCAGGGGCAGCCAGTGATCCTGGAACTCAGCCGTCCTCTCAGCCACTCGCTTCCTGAACGTCTGGTACTGCCTTCGTAGGCAAGTACAGGATGGTCCTGACACGTCACACTACAGGGTGTCACTTCCACCTTTAGCTGCTCGGCCAGTGGCAAAGGCCTCCTCGGGCCCGGGACCACTGACTCGAAAGTCAAAGGCGTCATGGGCCAGCTGCTCCACCTCACAGGTGCTCATATACTCCGGTGGCCTGTGCTAGCCCTTGACGCTTTTTGCCAGCGTCAGTCACGATGTCGTCGTTCGAGTCGCAGTCACTGGTCGGCGTCCGAGTCGGGTAGCGTGTCGCCACACCGACCGGAGAGCCACGGTGCGTCCCAGCGGCCACCTGGGGACCTTCATCCTCCACCAGGCCACGGAACGTACCAGTGGCCATCCGGTCGATGGTGTCCAAGTAGGTCTTCACAGAGTTCCTGAGTGCCTCGTGGGCACTGGCGCTAAAAATCGACCCGACGGCCAGCAGCTCATGGAGAACGTTCACCATGGCTGCGCGGTTTTTGAGAACCCGAGAGACTGCCTCCACCATGTACTCGACAAAGCGCGTCTCGATAAGTCTGAAGGGCGACGGCGACCTGTTCCAGCTGCTCCGCCGCCTTGCGCAGTTGGCGCTTGAGCAAAGCGGAGTTTTGGAACACGCCAATCACCTGCTTCAACTTGTCCAGGTAGTCAGACAGCCAAGACCCCTCATCTTCCTTTGAGATTCTGTGCAACATAGATTCGAGCCGACGGTCCCGATCATCCAGATGGACGAGGGGTCGGCCGAACATTTCCGGCCAGATCCGTCGGAACCCGAAACGTTTCCCAGAATAGACTGCCTCACAGTCAGAGGAAGATGACGAGACTTGCCTGCCGATATCTGCGTCTGTCAGTCCGAAGTCCTTACGGAGGCAGTCAGCTACATGAACGGTCACACCCCGCCCATCAGCCTCGTGCCGTCCGTGCGTCGTGTTTGGAGTCTGTGTCGCTGTGTACTCCGGAACCGGGTCAGGGTTGTTTTTGATGACGCCGGTCGTTGCTTGAACCAGGGTATTAGAACAACGAGTAAACAGTAAGGAATGTAAAGCCCAAATGAATTAGACAAGATATAATTTGTATCGTAATTGTTTTGTCTATTATAAATTAAAGGTATTGTTTGCTATCAATAAGTTATATTTCCATAGATTACATCTTTATTTATTGAATTAAACGCCAGCAAATATACGAAGTAGTAGTCAAATTAGTGTATTTGCAGTACATGTAGCATTTGGAAGCGATTATATTCAATCCTACTACGAAGTAGTAGTCTAAGTAGTGTATATTTCAGTACTGTAGTAGCATTTGGAAGCGGTCAGCGGTCGTTCCGACATTTTTAACCCCTTTATGCCCAGAATATCGAACAATTATAAATACAAACGTAGCTAAGGCTTGTAGCTATCTGTTCCAGAAGTCGGATTTAAAATATGTGCCATAGGTTACGAGCCAGCCTTGTCTGAAAATCATCGATTTAACATGAGAACCCTATGGTGTAGTAGGTTTGTAACGCCCAAACGCCAGAGTGCTGCCAACTGTTACTGGTGGGGGCTGGCTTGAACAAGGACCGGCGGCTCGTCACAGTCCAACATGCGCAGGTTCAAGGCCTGGCGCTGAATTTTGGCTTCTGTGAATTTATCCATGGATACGTGAAGATGCCGCGGCTTCCCATTGACGGGATTTGTTGTTTTTAGATGCCGCGACATCTCTTCCGAAAACACCTCGTACGTGCTGTCAACCATGTTGCCAGCCGAGGTCTTGCCCTGGTGGGCGTTGCCGACCTCGAACCCCAGCACGTCCAGCAGGACGTGCTGGTGTTCGTGGTCAGCGTAGGAGTGATTCCGGAGCACATTGTTGTACCCTATCGTCATGGTTTTTTTTTCTGGCATCGTCGTCTCCTGTCGTATAGTTTCCGTCGCCTGCCGTATGTCCTATGAAGTGTCCTTTGTCGCCGTCTCTTTTTTTTTGGGGGGAGGGGAGTGGTTCTCGTCCACTCCATAGTCCAGCCTATAGCTATATGCCGCCGCGGGTGGGGAGGAGAACCGCTCCCCTCCGGGGCGGGAGTCTGAGTCGCCTGCTGGTGGCCGCTGGACTGTAAGTCATGTCGTGTAAGTGTTTGGTGTTTAGGTCTGTTGGTGAGCTTGATCCCCGATACGGCCCAACGTCAAGTCTTTGTTTCCTTTTGAGCCATACTTTGCGCACCTTCCCAGATCTCCGCTCTGGGTTTTCTCGATTAAAAGCCAGCCAAAACGGTGTGGTCAGCTGTATCGGGGGCCGCGTGTTCCGTGTCGGTGTCACTTTCGTCGTGATCGTCTCTGGCTCGTGTTGGTCCTGTAGTCTCGTGCTGTCGCAGTTGGTCCTGTGTCGCCTGCAGAGATGCCGCCAGATTGGATATAGTAGAGCTTATCTCAGTCAGTTTTTAGTTTACGTCGTTGGACATGTCCGAGCAAAGCGACTTTACCTCGGCCGAAATGCTGTCCAATCTGGCGGCATAGTTTGCACGGTCGGTGGTCTTTGTCGGGCAGCTGGTCACAGTCCATGGCGTCAGTGTCTTCGAGTCCGACCGCGGCTGTGGTGGTGGCAGCCGCGGTCGGACTCAGAATGGGTGGGGCGATGGAAGAGGCAACTGGCTCTGGGTGGAGGAGGGTAGGTGATTGAGGCACAGGGTGATGGGGTGCATCGTCCGCGCCACAGCTGTCCACCTCCATAGGTCCAGCGTCGGTCACAGTGTCACTGTCGTCTGGCTGGGGTGGGTCGTCCCAGATGTCAAAGTCCACGGGAGTCTTGTCTTTGCGCGTCTGTCGTCCAGTGTCCGTCTTTCGCACTGCGAGGTAAACTTGGCAATTTTCTTTCGGTCAGTCATCCCGTGGACCCGAGCGTATCAGCAGTTACTAAAACGAATCGACTTATTACAAATAACACACTGCATCTCATCATCTCTGCCGATGGTTGGTAGTCATCATCAACCAGTTTATTGTTCTAGAACATATTTATGTTACACATAAGGTAGAATTGGCGCAAAATCTGGGGAGCTTAAATGGATTATACGGGTTTTTCCCAGAATAATTGAGTTACATAGTAAAACGTACTTATGAAGGTGATAGAAGTCCCACGGTAGCCACATTTTTCTGGAAATGACCTCTTCTGCACGTAAGGACATTCCGAAGTGCGCGGTGATGCCACCGCGTATTTTTTGCAGGACCGGCTGAGGCAGAGCCAGTCATCTCTTTTATGCTAATAAAACACCTCACTTATGGTATATTTCCGGTAAAATAAGCAATATTTGAAAGAAAATAAACTTGTTTTTTCCAACGACAGCAACAGTTACCTAGTTTTCCCATTCAATTATATTATTTTTCATGAATTTTCATGTCAAAAAATTAATACGCCACCACCAAATTATCAACGCTAAAGGCCAGAGATTAGAAAAACACAAAAACACAAAACCTCAACGAACAGTGTGTAGTAATACAAAGTCCCGTCAGTTTTGAATTGCATAATAATTGTGTGATCCAGTGTAGGACTTGCAGATAACTCAAAACTCTAAAATTGATCTTAAGATAAAAGTGGTGGACAGTAGTGCCGATCAAGTACTCGTTATCTGATAATAGTCTCGAAAAACGCCCAAGTTTTAACGCTGATTGCTGAAATAATGGACCAAATGAGCATTGAGGTCCCTATTATATGTCTTAAACGAGTTTAAAGCTCATACACTGCAAAAGAGTGCATTTACTTTCAGGACGGAAACCCGTATAATCCCTTTAAAGGAAATAGTTCACCTTCGGAACATTTTTCAGAACACGATTTTATTATATTTTGTAATACAGTTTCTTTTTTTCTTTTCAAAAATGGTCCTACATCGCGCCAATTCAGGACAGAAGGTCGTAAATTATTAATTTTATGGTGTGCGTTATTGGTCTGCGCATGCTCCCTGGCAGTGCTGGCACTTTCAGACGGTACGGTACATCATATATGCGCCGCATTCCTTCGTCAAGTCAAATATCTTCGGCTGGAGTCTTTTCAGCCAAGAAAAGTTGCAGATAAGGATTTCTCAACACGGGCTACAAAACTGCTATTTCAGTTCAAAACCCCATGTTGAAGGTTAACTATTTCCTTTAACGGGGTCACCTACGTGAGATGCCACTGGTACAGTGTAGGTTGGATGGGGCTGATCAGCAAAGAAGTCCGCTTGTCAATCGGACGTGCGGTTGCAGAGATATGAGCTTCTCAAAAGGGTTGCTGGCCGATCGGGTCGCTCATATTCAGATTTTTCCCTTACACCACTGAAGAACGAGCGAACGCTTCGCGCTCGCTCGTAATCAGTGGAAAACTTAACTAAAGCATGCCCGTACACATTCACAATGTCTTTAAAATATAAAGCCAGTTGACATATGACACTAATCAAAATAACACCCTCTGTGCAAGTCATGCCAATTCTGTTAGGGTGAAGCGATTCTATAAGCAGCTGATTCCACGCGGCGATATTTCCCCTCCTCGCGGATGGTTCTGATGGCGATGGCCAGCAGTGTATTTTGTCACCACCCTCTCACCTTTAGACGGCACGCTGCAGACGACCGGGACTGTCTGGCCTCGTGTCTGGCCTCGTCCCAGGGGCCCCTGCAATGAGGCATTGCAGGGGCCCCTGGGACGTCACACGCACGCGGCGTCAGCAGTGACCGGAAGTGGGGCTGGGCTGGCTTCTCTCCCCTCCACGGGTCTTGAGGTATCGGGACTTGGGTCAGGGCTGCTGTTTGAGGATCACGCTGTCTGGAAAGAGAAGGAGAGTCACATCCCGGCTTGGGTTGGACATAGTTGGAGCAGTCAAAACTGAGTCCGTATTGATATATCGCTGGCTGAAAGATGGTAAAACATCAACTGAAATGTGACAATTTTGGGAAGGCTTACTTGGTACAGTTGGTAGAAACAACATTTGAAAGATGAGCACTCATGGCACAGTCATTTCATGACATTACTCAATTCCACGAGACTTTCTGAAGATGGTGATAAGCAATTCATGTTAATCCATCTCTGCAGACCATTAAGAAGAATGCCAGTACAAACTCACAATGCACTTAAACAATAAAGCTGTGCCGGTTGACATGATATCAAAATAGCAACTTCTATGCAACCAATAAGTTATGTTTTGTCCACTGACCACCATTATCCATCAACTGAGATCATGAAGCTGAGGTATTTTAAGGCTTTTTTAGGTATTTTAAGGTACTTGGCATTGCAGGGACTTTTCTGCTAAAGGTTCTACAATACGTTTAAAGGGAGTGTGCCTACTGTTTTGGAATGTCAAAAATATTTTCATACGGTAAGTAACTGTTGGTTTGATTGTTGTATATGATGCAATTCACTTTAGTTGAATTTTCACTTATATTGGGGGTTTTTATTTTTGTTTCGATATCTATAAAACGATCGCCACTATGGTGATGTTATGTAAAACGGCGCACATAAGACAATACAATTACGGTCACATCATGCAAGATAGAAAGACGAGTTTTGCACAGCACGTTCTTGCCACTGTGAACGTTATTATGTGCAAGTTTCGTAGCTCTAAATTGATATCTTCAAAAAAAGTGGCCATCATCGGAAAACATGATGCCGTCCAGTTTCTGTTCGGCTGCTGCTATCAGCGTGCACGAGCTGTTTTGCTGAATTGCTATTGGCCGGCGCTAACAATATGCTAGCATTTTAAAGGGAATACTTCACCTTTAACATGGGGTTTTGGACTGAGATAGCAGATTTGTAGAGCAGATCTAAAAATGGTTTGTGGTGAAAGAATAACCACTCTACGTTAAGTAATTTCGACACAGGACTAGTGGGCCCGTTTTCATTCCCGCTCTTCCGGGCCACAATCGGGGAATGAACGCTCGCCAGAGGTATGACGTCATACTCGCTGACGTCAGAATTGCGTCATACGCAGATTCTGCCGCAAACTAGCCGTGGTATTTATACAGACTTTGGCCGTGGTCATTAGTAACTTCGAAATAGTACAGAAGTAATATAGGTTGTTATTACCAAGGTCTGCTATTACCACCGAGTTGGTTCAGTGACTGGATGCATCGCCGGGATCAGAAGCCAGAATTCCGAGCTTGCGAAATTGTATTGTAAGAAGGTGCAAATCCCAATATAGAAACGGGGCGACCCTGAGTTGAACGCGACGATTTTCTGGTAAGTTCTTGTTCTTGTTGACCTTATACATCATTGATCATGAATCTGATTTTTACACAGACCAGGTATTTCATGTTTGTTTCATGGAAATGTTTGCCGTTATTGTATGCAATTGCTTCCATATCCAAGCTACCATATGTATAACGTCATACATTGTACTGAAGTTTTTTTATGGCCATGAAGGAGAAAAGAGAAACATGTCCATTTCTCAACGGATATCCATCTATCGTCCAAACAAATGTCATATTCGTGATTTTCAGCTCAATATAGCCAATTTTTATATAATTTTCTATTTTTATATAGCTCAATATAGCCCGTAATGCCAATTTTTAAGACATTTTTCAAGGTGACCTATTCCCTTTAATCGATAGTTGCAGTGCTTCTAGTAGCGGAAGCCCTCTGGAGTCTACCCGATAACTTTTAGCTCCCAAGTAAATTCCTGGAGTCTTTGAATATCTCAGCAACTAGGGTGAATCTGGAGAAATGAAGTATTGGTTCAATTCAGAAAATTGTGTTCTATAGACCAGTGTCAATAACCCCAACTAAGCGATGTGAGTAGGCACACTCCCTTTAAAGGAAATAGTTCACCTTGGAAAATTTTACCCGACACGATTTGATTATATTTTGTAATACAACTTTTTTATATTGTCAAAAATGGCCTTATATCGCGCCCATTCAGGACAGAAGGCAGTAAATTTGTATTGTTTATCAAAACTATATGCATACTCTCTTGAGTGCTGACGTCACGCGAATGTAAAAAAAAATGGTTCAGCCAATGAGATTCGAAAGTAGTCGCGTAAAGATAGACTCGCATTGGAGATGTGCCAACCGGCGGCCGGCGATTCGCTTGCTAGCACCAGATGCAAGCTGATTGGCTGATGGTATAGCCTCTGCCCGGGCTAGAACCAGTACAACATTCTTTCGCCAGCACCGCATTCCTTCGCCAAAAACTCAAATATAGTTTTGTATAGACAAGTTTTCTTGTCTTTTCAGTCAAGAAAACTTGCAGATAGGGGTTTCCCAACACGGGCTACAAAACTGCTATCTCAGTTTAAAACTAATGTTGAAGGTGAACTATTTCCTTTAAGCTGATTGTCATTAAATTTTCCAGAACTTAGACTTCTCTCTGATCACTTATGTCTCTGCATCCAATACACACTCAATCAATAACTTTGTACACAGTACAGTGGGACACCAAATCCACAAAAAAAATAGGAAGGTCTCTGGTCTAGTCAAGAGAAGATCTAGTCAACAATGTAGTTTGGTGTGCAGCTATATAGAATGATATAGATATAATTGATATATTATCATTGTAATAATTAGTATAATTGATATAGATATTCATGATATAGAATTGATAATGTATCACCACCAAAGTCAAGAAGGTACCTCATAAAATCATAGTTTAAATGTCAATTGTCATAGTTCCGTAAGTCATATCATTAGGAAAAATAAAACAATCTAGTTGTTTTTAATGAACAACCTAGCTGTTGTTAATGCCCCGCCCCCATGAGTAGGTATTTGTATCAGTATCGTATTGGAATAACTGTCCATATATCACCTTAGGACCAAAGGGTGGATTGTATTGTCTAAACAATGACTGCTGTGTACCAAAAGTCACAAGGGAACATCCCAAAGGTTGATGGGGACAATTGCGTCCTATGGTCCTACAATTCTTCCTTTGGCAGGGGGACATTTGCTCACATTCATGGTCCATAAGCGGTAGGCCTAATAGTTTAATAAGGAAAAGTTTAGTGGATATTTCAATTTCCCTCTTGCTCTGCATCACCCCCGGGCCCCGCCCCCTACCACACACAGGTCACATGATAGTCCATGGCTGTTAGGTGTTAAGACCACCTTAATCCACATAAATATACAAAATCATTAATATACCAGTTGTACAACAAATTCAAATGTATTACTTTTAATTCACTAAAACCTACAGTCGCCGCCAAAACGAATATTGCATTGGCCATTGATATCGAGTTTGTCGAGTTGTGAGCAAATTAGGCCTCTTCCCCGCCATTATTGAGGAGCATATTAATGACGTATATGTATGACGTCACGCGTCATCTAAAAAAATGGTCAGCATCGCAGGGTTTTCATCAAATACTGGTCTAGAAAATACTTCATTTTCATGCTTTATCAATATTAAAACTACATAAAAAAGATACCAGTGGACAGATAATTGCATATGCATTTATGGACTGGTATTTTATTGAAATCCGTTGCTTGTCCTCTCCATAATCGTCCAATATATTTAGGGGTGTTTAGGGGGCATGGGCGCCTCGGGAGGCGGAAGGATGCCGAAATTCGGTGATGTATTTTTGTGTATTATAATTTGTGTTTGTATCATGTTTCTGTATTTTCCCTAATTAAATGATCATTTCTCTTTCAGAATATTTTTTTGTGACTTAAGTGTTAAGCTATTTATAATTTGGAGTTTTAGTTTGGTGTCTTTTCCCCTGTTTCAGCGATGATAAAATAAAAAATAACGTACTAGTGAATGAAAATATAACAAAAATACAGCATTGCTTGTATAATGTTGGTAATTTACGAAATCCTTAGTTTTTTAGGATTATATTGTCAGCTACGTTTAATCAATTTTTGAAACACATAGCCTGTAATTTCCACCGATAGTTAGACTTAGGGGGAATTCCGTCATCCCTCCATTTAATTTTGGCATCGCAATTACGGCATCGCTGGTGGCCATCGCTGCGTCATTTGGAGAAACTTGCTTGTTGCGGTGAGACGCGATGTTTGTGGGCATATGACTCGTAGGTATCATGTATTTAATGTTGACCTAGGATAGAGGGCCTGCTGTTGGTGTTGACGCGAGGATTGAATTGAAGGTCACTGGAACTTGGAAGTTGAAGTAGTTGTGTTCTGTACTATACATAAAGGGTTGGTAGCATACAAGCCAGGTGAGGTATATGATATTCTGTTCTCCTGTATGCTAAGATGACTGGTCATTAGTGATTAGACAGGATTTGCTACTGAATTTTTGACATGACATTTGCCATTTGTTTATTGTAAAGCTTTGCCTTCTACTGGTATTATGTCACGGATTTGGATTGTAGTGGAATGGAATGGTAATAGTATTTTATTATGGCTACCACCACAGTCATGTTGGTGGTAACTGGTAGGTGACTTCCCATTATGTTTCATTGTTGTCATACCCCTATTAGCAATGTTCGTATAAATAAAACACAATTCAATCGAAATAATATATTTCAATCATGGATTTCAATTTGTGCACGCCGCACACGTTAACATGCAGTGTACGCAGGCAGCTCTCGCTTCTCCATGTAGGCCCATGGGTACATAATATGCAAGAAGGAATACCATGGCACAAGCACATATATCGTCTTCCACTTCTTCCAGCTTCTGTCTAAATTTCATGACTTCTTACATAATAAAGATGATGATATTTAGGTTGATGGGTGAGCTGTGTTGGTCACTTGATGCCCAGGATACAGCTTTCTCCAGATGAAGGGTTGAAAATACATCACATTCTTCATGAAGACCTGAAAAAGTGCATAAATGATAAACATTGTTAATAACTCTCTTGGCATTTAGATGCTTGTTTTGTATTGTGGTGACCAGCAGTTAGCGACAAAAATCCCTTGAGGATGCCATAATTGTAAATTGTGAATTAGGGATGACAAAATGACAAAATGAATAGTTAGGTGCCATTTTCCCCGTAAAATTGTGAATTTGGCCACACTGGTTATGCCAGACATGGACATGACATGTATATTGATATAAACAATAATAAGCGGGGAATGTTATTAGATGCAATAGTCAGGAACCAAAAACAAAACTGATATTGTGCCCCCAGTCTCGAGTGCGTGGATGTTGTTTTCGGTACCGTCGAGGAGACGTCGGCGTTGATTGTCACACCTCCGGGCGAGCCCCTTGCGGACGCAGGCGCCTGCGGACGTCCATCTAGCGAGCCGCCTGCGGACGCAACGCGGCTGTGTGCTACGCCGGTCCCAGGGGGTGTCATGGCTATCTCCGTAACGTGTCCACCCTGTCCCATGGCGTCACTTTCCAGCTCGATTTCCACCAATGGGGTGTCCGAATCGGGAGAAGCGTATTTCCTTTCGTAGATCGTCTCGTGGCACTTTTCGGTCTACCAAAAGAATTACGCCTTCGACCAGGCGCGGCAGACATGTCGATGGCAATACGGTGGCGCAATCGTCACTCAACGAGCTTCAACATAATTGTAGGTGAAAGAAGTGTAATCCAGATGTAAAAATACTTTCACCTGATATATACTACTACAAAGTATCCTCAAGTCACTTACTTCGTCAGCAACCAGGTGAAATAATATACAATTCGCACTTCAACCAAAAACAGCATCCAGCGACAGTTCCCCGTGGCCAAAATCCAAACATTGCCTTATATGGGCATGAGCCTCGCTCGGTTGCATGCATCGCTTGACATCGTCTAGCGGCTCACCCTTGCAATTTAGGAGAAAATGTCCCAAAAGCGAGCTGTAGAGGACGTTTGAATCTATCGTTTAGTGCTCAATGATCCCTCTGGCACCTAAGGTATGCAAATGGTAGAACGCGAAAGTAGGCCGATTTAACACTATTGGAATAGGGAGCGTGTGACGTCACGTTCCCGTCCCGTCTGCCGCCGAGGTCGGACACGCGCGTGCGCGCTCCCGCGAGAGCTACCGAGCGAGCGCCTGTCAGTGTTTCGAGTGTGCGTGAGGAGGCGGTGACAGCCCTTGAGCAGTGACGTCTCAGTAAAGTGCGGTGGCAGCGAGCGCAGTATCATCATGCAGGCGGAGGACATCAAGCCGATCATGGAAAACTGCTTGCAAGATCCGGAGACGGTAGCAATCTGGCGTACGGCTCTGACACCCATCATCACAAAAGTGGTTGCGGACCTCATGGCCGAAAGAAACGCCGAAATAGATGCCCTGAAAGCAACTGTCACGGAGCAGCAGAACACCATCAACGAACTCGAGCAATACTCGCGAAAAAAAACTGTGTTAACATAGCCGGTGTGACAGAAAAGGACAGAGAGTCGGTGAGAATGCTCACAAAAGACATCGGCAAGGCTGTTGGTGTAACGTTGGCCGACAGTGACATCGACACAGCCCACCGCCTCGGCAGGCAAGCCGATGGCAAGGTCAGGCCAATCATCGTAAAGTTCAGGACATTTGACAAGAGGCAGGAACTCTACCAGGAGCGTAGAAAGTTGCGCACCGCATCCACTCCTGTCGACTCATCGCTCTCCGACGTCGAGCTGCGCCAGATCTTTGTCTCCGACAGCTTGACCAGGGCAAACGGAAGCGTTATGTACGCGGCTCGCCGGTTGAAGAACGACGGAAAGATCGCCGCAGCCTGGACGGATGCTGGGCGTATGAAGATTCGCATCGTGACCGACGGACCCACCCGAGTCATCAGAAGTTTGGACGATTTTATTATTTTTTTTAATTCTAACCGCCACCCATTAGTAGGTGACCAGGAGTGCCCCCGCCCTCGATCCCAACGACGCACGACACCTTAAGTTAACACCAGAGAACAAAAGAGAAAATGTCGCGGCACTCCCAGCTAAGAAATGAAAACAAACATAAAAAAGCACATGAAGAGAGGTAGTTTGGGTGTTAGATGTGGTGATATAAAAGAAGGCGAAAAGTAGTCATTGTTGAAAACAGCAAATGACTGCCCCCCCCCCCCCCCCCCAACTACGTCCCAGGATATCATCCTCACTCATCCTCATCCAGGACAGAATGAGGATGCATTCATTCATTCTGATCCTCATCCAGGACGGGATGAGGATGGATTCATTCACTGTGTTAGTAAAGGGGATATCAGTCGTACAGGGCGGAGGACAAAGTCTGGTCAATTTGAAGCGTTTCTTGCTGGTGCCTCATGGACCCCACTCAACTAAGCATAGCTTGTTGCCGAGTAGGGACCACGAAGCCAGCGCCATTGAATGGGTGAAAGCCATCGCCATTGAATGGGTGGCCCTACCTATGACCTACTTATGAGACTCATGAAAAGCAAACACATTTAACTAACTTGTTAGACTATATATGTATATATGCATGATACCATCAACTATGCATGCACATGCATATGCATACATATGTGATACTTTTTTCTCACATATCTCACAGATACATATACATACATGCACATACACATACACATACACATACACATACACATACACACACACATACACACACACACACACATACACACATATACACACATGCATGTCATGGACATACACACAGCACAACTGAGCAACACAATGTTACCCATAACAGCCAGATACAATAACCATTTAATTACAACCCATTACTCATAACAACATTATGTGTTACTAATATTGTGAAATGAAGTGATTTTTTATTATTTTTTTCATCACATACTTAGATTGTGGTACCTCGTTAGGGCCAATGCTTCTACATATAATAGCATTCCATAGTTTGGGACCGAGGCATGTTATGGTGAAGTCTATAATTCTTTGTTGAAAAAATACTTTGAAAATGTTTGGTTTGTCTTGTAGTGACAAATTTCAATGTGTATCTTGAACATATTTTGTATTGGGTGAGGTAACTGGTTGCATACATGCTTATGCATTATGAGCATCATTTGTAGTTTGCCAATATCTTGAACTTTTAGACAATTATATTTTTTGAAAACTGGATTGGCACTTTGAGGAGGATAAATGCCTTCTATGATTCGCATTGCTCTCTTTTGCAGAATTAATAGTTTTTTAGTATGATGAACATATCCTGTCCCCCAAATAAGGCAGCAATAATTGATATAAGGAAGTATGAGTGCATTATATAGCTGCAAGAGCTGTCTTGTATCTACAAAGTATTTTACTCTACACATCATGCCCACATTTCGGCTGACAGTATTTATGATGTTGTTTATGTGAGAAGTAAATTTCAAATCATCATCTATCAACATCCCTAAGTACTTAACTGTACCTTTTTTCTCAATAAATGCCTCATTCATTTGCACACTTATGTTAATATTTATTTTGCGTTTACCATATATTTGATATACAGTCTTTGATACATTAAGAGAAAGGAAGTTTGACAGTAGCCAAGTATATATTTTTGGCAATACTATATTGATCATGATTTGAAGAACATCCACATCATGATGCTTAAAGAAAATGGCTGTGTCATCAGCATATATGAAAAACTCACAGCTACCACCAATGTTTACTAGATCATTAATATATATAATGAACAAAAGAGGTCCCAAGATTGATCCTTGGGGCACACCTATGCCCACATTCCTAAATTATGCTTGGGTACCCCTTATGTTAACAGTCTGTTTGCGATCTGTGAGGTATGATTGGAGTATCTCATATGCTTTTCCAGAGACACCATATTTTTTAAGTTTTTCACAAAGAATATTGTGATCTACAGTGTCAAATGCCTTTTTTAAATCCAAGAATATGCCAACACATTCATCCTCCTCAAAGGCTTTTGTAATAAAATTTTGTATCAATATAATGGGCATATATGTTGAAAATCCTTTGCGAAAACCAAATTGTTTTTCACAAAGCAGTTTATTTTTTGTTAAGTGTTGTAACAATTGAATATGTAAAAGTTTTTCTAAGATTTTTGATAAGTATGGCAATATGCTGATTGGCCTGTAATTAGAAAATGACATTGGATCACCTGTTTTAAAGATAGGCTTGATAACTGCAGTTTTTAGTTGTTTTGGAAATACTGCTTCATTCAAGCATAGATTGAAAAAGTGAACAAGATGTGGTAATATTGATTTATATGTATTCTTACATATTTTTGAGTTAATATTGTCAAATCCTGCTCCTACATTTTTCAGCCCACAAAGGATTTCCTCTACTTCATTTGCATTTGTTGGAGATAGAATCATGTCTTCATTTAGGAAATCTCCTAAATTATCCAGAGAATCTCTAACAGATGAAGTAATTTTATTTTTTAACTTCTGTCCTATTTCAGTGAAGAACTTGTTAAATTCTGTTGATATTGATATATCATCATCAAACTCTTCACCTGAATCAGACACAAACTTGTTTGGAAGTTCATTGTTTGATGATTTGTGTCGAAGAAGTTGGTTTAGTGTTTTCCAAGTTTGTTTGGGATTATTATATTTTGCAAACTCCAACTTATAGTAATGTTTTTTAGCATTTCTTAATGCTGAGTTGAGACAGTTTCTATATGTGTTATACTTAGCATTATTCTCAGCATTTGGATTTCTCAGTTTTATACTAAACAAAATACTTTTTATATTTATTGAGTTAAGTAACCCAGGTGTAATCCATGGTTGAATAGCATTATTCCTTCTGGATATTTTTTTTGTTTTTGAAAATTTTGCAATGCCTTTGTTGTAAGAGGTAATTATTATGTTGCAAACACTTTCAGGATTTGTTTCAGATTGAAAATCTTCTAGTTCTTTGACTAGAAACTCATTGAGATTATCTATATAGTGATAGTCAAAACATGCTTTGACTTCATTTACAGATGACTTCTTGTCAAGGGTGATGTCAGAGGAAGAGAAAATTGAGAAGTGGTCTGAGAAATCTGTTTTTATCACACCCGACTGTTGCACTACTGAAATATCATTGCAGAAAATATTATCAGTGTTGAAGATTCTATGGAAACCCTAGTAGCTTTAGAGATTGTAGGAAGAAATCCATATGAGCACATGAGGGTGAAGAATGATTCACCGAAGCTATTGCCAGGCATAGTAAAAAGATCAGCATTAAAGTCACCCACAATATATGTAAGTACATTCAGTCTAGTAATTTGTACCAAACATTGCTCAAGCTCAGAGAGAAACTCAATATTATTCCTGGGTGCTCTGTATATTTGAATGATTAGACAATTTTTATGTCTATTTAGGTTAACTTGTAGAAAAACTGCTTCAGCAGTTGTAAAATTATACAAAGATATTTGTGTTGCATGTATGTCATTTAGTGCATAGATTGCAGATCCACCACCTGGTTTGTCAGGGCGACTTGCACAGAACAATTGATAGCAGTCAAGAGAAAATAACTCTTCAATAGCTTCAGTGAACCAGGTCTCAGAAACAAAAATGGAATTCCACTTGTGATTTGTTGATGACAAGAACATATTTATTTCATCAACCTTGTTAACCATTGAACGAGCATTTATATGAAGCATAGTTATCTTATTTGCTAAAGAACATCTATCCAGTTCACCGGGATTGTAGAATCTGCATTGTTTTCTGATATTTTCGAATTGTGTATGAGTAAGAGATAGACCATCAGATATTATATCTGAAAATGGGTTAAATGTCCTATCTTCATATCTCAGAAAGTTATATGAGGTAGCTATCTTGACCTAATTAAACAAAAAGAACAGCAAAACACAAGAATACCAACCCAAGCAAACACCGACATGTCAGTCCCGGAGGTGTCACAAAGGGCACCATCAGCACTAGCCGCTGAAACCGCCGCAGCAGCCGGCCACCAGGGACCGCCAGCGAGCCAGGACGCCACGACGCCGCAAGCAAATAGCACCACCACATATTGATTGATTTATTTATTTTTAAATAAATATATATTTAGCGTTAAAAACTTAACTGGTACCACCCGCCCGCGACGCCACAACACCCCGGCCCACCAGCGGCCCCCGGCGGCCAACCACCGCAACAACTCCAGCCGATAAGTGCCAGCCTCATAAAGGAAAGAAGAAAATATATATTTATTTGAGAAAGTGCAGGTGATAAGGGATTTACTTGTTTATCAGAGTACCAGTACGTGGTAGGAATTGCGGAACTAAATACGATACAATGCAACGATACGTTTATATGTATATACGTGAAACATAAATGAAATGAATCAATCTTGATGTATGATGTCACAGAGCAGTAGGTAGTACTATATGAATCCTTTGCATATTGCTTTTTTGTAAACCTTCTCTATTACAGGTGCGGCATTTGTAGTTTTAAAGTTTCGTGAATGAATGTTACTACTGCTCTGTACTGGTCCTTGGCTATACTATATATGGCCTTGGCTATACTTCACTCCCAAGGCCCTAGATACTCAGTACATTTACGCAAGGCTATACTATATTTACGCATGCGTATTGCGCAAACACCATAAACCAGTAATGTGTGTTGCGTGCAAGGGTAAGATAGGTGTATAGTTATATTACATACATTATCTACCTACAATATCCTTTATATTTATATTACATCAACATACATCATCTACCAATATATCTGGGTAAGTTGGATAATCGTCTGTCTGCGAATTTGACTGGAAAATACCTTCGGATTTCTGCTGATAATAATGTGTGGATGTAACAAACTGAAAACAAAACTGAACTGAAATATGTACCTAGTACAAAATGTACAGCATGGTCATAGCATGCATATTACATTGAATGATAGCTCATGTCAGGGGCAGTCATCTTATTTTACCAAGATAGGTACTTTCAAAGCAAAGTTGTTCAGAATTTAACATTTTCCTTTCACAATGGACTCAATGGAGCCTCTGTCCAATGGGATAATCATGATCACAGCAACATGGAAATCACCAGGAGGAAAAAGGAGTGTTGATGCACCTATGACCTAGGTAAGTGAATGGATATTGGAAGTAGCATGGTGGGCCTTTTACAAACACTGGAAACAATATTGTGATAGGTTATTTCAACCTACAATGAATACAGGCAATCTTCGATCTTCGCAGCATCGACCCTGACCACGCCGTGTTCGCCGCCCCGGACTCCGGCCGGCCTGGCGCCGCCCGTGCGCCGGCCCCCGCCCCAGGAGATGCGTACCGGGTCGTGCAGACGCGGCGCAGCGGTCGGCTGGCGGGCAGGTGAACGCTGCGTGCGACCTTCGACCCGTGACGTCACACGTGGCCCGCGGGGCCGGCGGCTCGACCTGGTGCGCCGTGGTGCGAGGTCATTGGACAAGTGCCGTGACCTGCGGGCGGCGCTGTGGTTGGCCGCCCGGCCGCCGCGTCATCGTGGCGCGCTGGGCCGCCGCGGCCGGCTGCGCCAGTACCAGTCAGCGCGGAGGAGCCGGGCCGGGCCGACCCGGCCGTCGTGGGTCCGTGGATGCCGTGAATCCGTGGACGCCAGCGGCTGTGACGGTCACAAGTTGAGTATGATGACGATTCGTGATTGGGCACTAAGCGTCATACTATACGCCCGTCCCACATTAGTTTGTAAGCTTGTGTAATTTTTGCGTTGTTGTTTCGTTGGCATTTTGTCGCGACGGCGCCGCCTTGAATGACTAGTCTACCTAAAGAGCGGGGCGGCGGCGGCAGCAGTCGTTGCTTGCGTGTGTATGGCGATTATGTCTACCAGAAGCACGGCGTATAAATGTGATCACTTATTGTATATACGTTTTGGCATGTTAGAAGCCATTCGAAGCGTTGCGCACTGACTCAACATTAGCGGTTCTTGAAAATGGAGTTTTTGCAGTTACATAATTTTGTGTTACTCGTGCTTTCGTGTGCTATGGGTTTGCTATGGTGTCTGGTTTGTGCGTGCTCGTGCTCCACCTATCGTTAACATTTCATGAGTCACTCAATGGTTATTACGCAACATTTACTTATTTATTCACGTAACATATTTTGTTTTGTTTACAAACGTCTGCTTAACGTTTGTTTAACTTGCCACCTGCGCTCGCTGCCTCAGTGCATCAATGCCTCTGCTGGTGATTTTGCTGCGTTCCCAGGCTGCGTCACCGGCGCCCGTCCGCTGCTGCCGCGCCGCTGGAGTCGTATATCGTGCGGCACAGCCTGGAGGCGCGCGGCCAGAGCCCCGGCCGTCCTCAGCTACCTTCCTTACATCAACAGCACCTCCAACAGCGCCATGGAGGGAGAGAGTGGGCGCCCCTTCGTTCGGCGACGGCAGTTCTAAGCAGAATCCCACATTTACGCCACTCCAAACTCCGAATATCCACTGTCGGCCCACTACTCCTCGTTACTCGGGACATGCTGAACACGCACAACCCTTCATCACACAAGCATACCACAGTGTACATAATTCACCCTACCTTTTCAAGCAAATGTTACGGCGAACAGAAACCTCAAACAAATATTTAAATTTGCAAATACACATAATGATATATACTTACTTTTGATATTGGGTGGTGTTGAACACAATCCAGGTCCTATACACAATACATTGACAATTTGTCACGTAAACAGCAATAGTATCACGGCTCCGGGACGACTAGACGAGCTAAATTTATTTGTGGACGAGTATAACGTTGACATCTTAGCACTCTCTGAAACAAAACTAGATGAAACAATACATTATAGCTTATATAACTTGCCAAATTTCCATGCACCTTTTACAAAACACCGTTCTCGTCATGGGGGAGGTGTGGGAATTTACACACGCAATCACATTTCAACACGCAGATTACACGAACTGGAATGTCCCGGGGAAGAATGGATTTGGACAAAGACTAAAATAAACGACTAGACTATTTTAACTTGTTCTCTTTACTTGCCACCAAATTTAACCCACGACAGACTTAGAGATCTTCATCGACAATTTCACTGACAGCATAATGTTAGCACAGCGTTTTTCACCTACCACAATAATCATACTAGGGGACTTTAATACCGGAAACATATATATTTCTAGCAACCTACCACATAGCGGGGTCACACCTTTCGACATTAGACTAAAAGACACAATAGAAACCCTCAACCTATTACAACTAATCAGGACACCCACACGACAGACAGGCACATCTTCGAACTTACGTGACTTAGTTATAACTAACAATCCCCAAGTGATGACTGCATCAGGCGTCCTCCCTTCCTTCTCGAATATTGATCACTTCCCTGTTTTTGCAAAACTCGACATAGAAATACAGCCTCCTTTTAAACCCCAAGAAAGACACATTTGGGACTACGACCGCACAGACATAAACAGACTAACCCAAACACTGATTCACACTGACTGGAATTCTATTTTCGACAACGACATACACGACGCTACTGAGCAATTTACCCAGACGATTTTGACGGCAGCGGCAGACGCTATTCCTATACAAATTATTAAAGCACGGCAGCATAACCAAATCTGGATGACAACTGAATTGAAAAAGAACATGCGTAAGCGCGATAGACTATTCCAATTTGCAAGACAAAGTCAAACAACACACGACTCGCTCAAGTGGCGAATCCAAAGGAATCGAACAACAGCGCTAAACAGACTACTTAAGGACGAACACTTGCAAAAACACAACAAATTACTAGAATACAAACACGACCCCTATAAATACCACAAAACTCTAAAAACGCTCATAGGACGAACAAAACATGACGTAATACCACCACTGGAAAATGCTGACCACGAAATTGTAACTGACAACACACAAAAAGCAAACCTCATAAATTACTACTTTCTCAGACTAGAATCGACAGCCGGACTGACGCTACCCACTACATACGAACATAACGGGGAGGCGATACCCGCTTTGGAACAAATACAGGTCACAGAAACTCCAAATATCCAGGTCAAAGTCCTTAACATTTTAAATTCTCTTGACGTTAACAAGTCAACTGGTCCCGACAAAATTCCAACAAAAATCGTAAAAATGATAGCCATATTAATCGTAAGTCCCTTAACTTCACTCTTTAATAAATCTCTCAGCTCAGGAATATTTCCAAACGTATGGAAAGAAGCGCTGCTAACACCTATCTTTAAGAAAAATGGTTCTCCGTCCGACCTGAAGCAATACCGTCCCATCAGTCTCCTTCCCTGCCTCTCCAAAGTCCTTGAAAAATTGGTATTCTCTTCAATTTACTCGCACCTTACCAATCACAATCTTCTATTGGACAAACAGAGCGGGTATTGCCCCCATCACAGTACTGAAATTCAGCTAACGTACCTAACGCACAACATATATAAGCATTTAGACGAAGGACGTGACGTGACAGCAATCTTCCTAGACATTTCAAAATATTTCGACAAAATTTGGCATGAAGGACTTCTTTACAAATGCAAAAACGAATTTTCCATATCAGGAACTCTTCTTTCTTGGCTAAGATCGTATTTAATTAACAGACGGCAAAAAGTAGGAATAGGAGACAATATTTCTTCGACAAAGACCACTGGCTCTGGTTGTCCACAGGGATCGGTACTTGGACCACTTCTCGCTTTAATGTACTTAAACGGACTAACAAACAAAGTGACAAACTACGTTCTTTTGTATGCTGACGACACCTCTCTGTACGCTTCCCACACTAGACAAAACGCCGACGCAGTACGACACTATACAACGTGACCTAAACGCAATTTTTGACTGCGGTGTCCAGTGGGCAATTACTTTTAACCCATCCAAAACTATTCAACAATTTTTTACTCGCAAAATAGACAATGCCCCTCCCACCCTTTCTTTTGGTGGACAACTTATACCCGTTACAGACAATCACAAACATCTTGGACTAACTATGTCAAAAGATCTCCGGTTTCATGTTCACATCAACGACATATTAAGACAAATTAATACGGCTCTAAGTCCAATCTATCCACTAGCGAAATTCTTAACACGTTCAACACTTAGTAGCATGTACACCACTTATATACGGCCCTACCACGACTATTGTGACGTAGTTTTTGACGGACACATAACGACACACGACGAACTTAAGACTGGAAAGACTTCAAAATAGAATCGCAAGACTGACAACAGGCGTTCCTTTCAGAACTCCGACCAATAAACTCCGACTAGACATAGGCTGGGAAACGTTAAAAACTTGACGAGAAAAGCACAGATTAGTTTTCTATCATAAATTAACCCACTTCCCGGACAGACAACCAGACTACATAAAATCCATTCTTCCCCAGACTCGCATAAGAGCCACAAGACGAAACCTCAGGAACGCTAACACTCACACTCTGCCAGCAAACAACACAACATCCTTTCAAAGGTCTTTTGTTCCCAAAACTACCAGAAAATGGAACCTTCTCCCACCCTCTATTCCAGAGCAAATTAACACATCCATCTTTAAACAAAAAGTCGCCGAACTGTTGGGCTGCCCCTCTCCCCCTCCCTATTTTTCATTCGGCAGAAAATTTGGTAACCGTCTCCACACGCAAATTAGAACAGGAACACTTTCTCTAAATGCATATCTGTATCAGTACCAACAATCTGAATCATCTTCCTGTCCTTGTGGCTTCCGAACAGAACACATCAAACATTTTATACTTGATTGTCCACTGTATCAAACACTGAGAAACATTCTGTTTAGCAGAATAACTGAAACGCTCCATAACGATCTTACTCGGTTATCTTCAGCACACATCCTTGATTTACTTGTTAACGGCTCATCACTTAACCCGCGAGTCACTGGGGGGGGGGGGCTTTTTTAGCCCCCCCCCCCCCCCCTTAGGAATATTAAGCATATCTCAATAACTAATGCAGATATCGACGCCAAACTTTCAGTACCTATCCGGGCATCATTTTCACACATTATAAGAAAAAAATTAAAAAATTTCGTCAGAATATATTTGAGATATAGTGAATTTAGTGACGTCACTAAACACGATTTTGACACCAAAATCGGCTAAATTTTGCCAGGCCCTACAAATGCCGCATATGAAGCAAAATGCAATCGAAAAACGCTAAAAGGTAGAACATTGCAAGGGCTACAAACCGGCTATCTCGAAATTTCGAAAAATTTGGGTTTTGACCCAAAAAAAACTAAACAAAAAACTTTTTTTGAAAAAAATGCTCACAAAATCAAATTTTTCAAAGATATTGAAAAAACCGGAATATATATCAGATAACAACATATGGGCAACTACCATACCAAATTTCAAAATTATATCATCTTTTTTTACTTTCATGACAAAGTATGGGTAAATCATGACGTCAGATTTTGAAATTGCGTTTTTTGGATTTTATTGACCGGATACAGACAAATAAATGCCAGCACTGTTTTCTTTAGATAAATCTGATATAGAAACATGCCTTTTTTATTTCGATTTTATCAATTTCAAATTTTGACCTTCAGTGACCTGAACTTGACCTGAACTTGACACTAACTTCACGTAAATGAAGTCAGGTGGTAAAATGACTTCTACTATCGAATTATACGCGTAAAAGCATCCATAAACCATGTGCTGCATGACTTTCGTAGATATTTTGTGTGTAGTAACCTTTTGTGACCTGACCTTGACCCTGCTCTTTTCCAACAATCTCACTTTAGCTCATGTGGGATATGTATCATACCTTTGACATCACTTTGGGTGATTATAGGCGTAATCGAAGGCCATGGATGGCAAGTATTGTCCATAAACTCAAATACCTCGATTTTGACGTTTGACTTGACCGTGACCTGACATGTGACCTTAATTTGATTTTTTTAAGTTTGCGTTAGGCTTCTCTCATTGAGCGCTTTCGAATGCCGCCTTGCGCGTCCCGCTGCGATCATTCGTTCTGAAGATACCAGGGGGGGCTTAACCCCCCCCCCCCCCCCCCCCCCAGTGTTACAGAATATACCCCAGTGACTGCCGGGCTGAAGGGATTATACGGGTTTCCGCCCTGAAAGGAAATGCACTCTTCTGCAGATGTATGAACTTTAAACACGTTTAAGACATATACCAGGGACTTCAATCCTCATTTAGTCCATTATTTCAGCAATTATCAGCGTTAAAACGTCGACGTTTTTCGAGACTTGTATCAGATAACGAGTACTTGATCGGCATTACTGTCCACCACTTTTTCATCTTAGAATCTGCATGAAATTCGATGGTGCAGTAATGTGCGCGGCTGAGACAAAATAGCGGTTACGAACTTGGAAGCAAGCTGCCGTACTTGAGTTGTCAGACACCTTATACGGTATATATCGCCTTGCATTATACCAAGATTACTAGACCAAACCTTATACAACCTTGATCGGACACACGACTGGCGACGTGCGGCGACCTCGGTTCAGCAGCAAATTTGACGTAAAGTAAGGATTTTGCTACTTGAGCCCAAAGGCTGTGTGGAGTAACCCCTCAGTAAACAAACGTGCATTATCAGACCCAGGGTAGGTACCTATAACCTAGCTCTGTCGGTACTTGCACTAGGATTACTGACTGCTCAAGTTTGCAACGGCTGTATTCGCATAAGCCACAGGTCACAATTCGTTTCTTTCAATTTTATTATCTTAGGCATAAATAGTTTATATAGTTCTATTGTCAGTTCTCAAGTTCTCAAGATATAGGGACGCTTCCATGGTCGTTTCAATGTTATTGATAATTGAAGCATGATATGTCATTTGTCATCATTGGAACCTACCTTACCCTGAAACATTACAATTCTACTCAGACTCAACACTAGCAGAAAAAGCTATACTGTTTCCTTTCTTACATTACTGTTTTCTTCAAATTAGGTACATGATTGGTTTTGGCCGATATGCATTGCATTAGACACCCAGTTAATTCATATGGGTGTCTTCTGCATTTTTTTTTGGCTTACCATCTCACATCTTCATCATGTGAAACTACTTTGTCTTGTTGGCTTATTTCCATTATATTACATGTAACCTTGTCAACTATTCTGTCCACATTTCCCAACCATCACAATGTACAACCAGTCAAACCTACTAGAAGCACTTGAACAGTGGACTGATATAATTTATGAAGGTCAGGGTTTGGATATTGTGTTCCTTGACTACCAAAAAGCATTTGATAGTGTACCACATAGAAGACTACAAAATAAAAACTGAGCTGCTACAGGAGTAAGGGCAAAATACTCAGCTGGGTGAAAGCCTTCTTGTCGGAGCGCTGTCAACAAGTGACTGTGGAGTGTGGGTGGTGGAAGTTCTGAGTGGGGTATGGTGACCAGTGGAGTCCCACAAAGATCAGTCTTGGGACCTGTCCTTTTCTTGATCTATGTCAATGAATTGCCGACAATGGTGAAAAGTCACAAAGATGTTTGGAGATGATACCAAAATGTACAGATGATTCGCTAACCCACACAATGCCAAACTGTTACAAAAGGATTTAACTACTTTGGAGAAGTGGTCTGAAGAGTTGCTCCTCAAGTTTGATCATCTTGAAGTATCAGATAATGCATTGTGGAGCAACAAACAGTAAAGCAAAATATGTCATGAAAGAAAAAAAAACAGTTTACAAAGAACACATAAAGTAACTACAGTAGAAAAAGACATTGGAGTGTATGTAACAGACAACCTCAAGCCAATAACACACTGCAAGAGGGCAGGTAGCAAAGCAATATCAGCACTTCAAAGACTGAGGATGACATTTGATAGACTGGATATGAAAAACTTCAAGATTTTATATACCACATATGTTAGGCCACATCTGGAGTATGGTATACAGGCAGCTGGTCCATACATGGTACAGGATGTCAGGGCACTTGAAAAGGTACAAAGGACTGGAGAGCGACTAAGATGGTTGGACAGATAAAACATCTAACATATGTGGAACGCTTGAGAGAACTCAAACTACTTAGTATTGAAGAGAGGATCCTGAGGGGCGACCTGATAGAAATGTACAAGATCCTGACAAGACAAACCAACATGGACCCCAACCAGTTTGTTGAACTAAACGAGGATGAAAGAACAAGAGGACACCAAGAAGCTGGTAAAGGGGTCAACTCACTTATCAAGACTCAAGTTTTTTTTGCAAATAGAGTCGTTACACCGTGGAATGAACTCCCACAAGAAGTTGTAACTGCTGAGTCCACCAATTCTTTCAAAAACAGACTTGACCAACACTGGGCCACAAAGTACCCTGGCGACATGTCCAAACCTATGAAGAAGGGAGCACCAAATAGACCCTGTCTACACCCAGCTCACCCAACCTAAACCTAAACATTTTGACATGCAAGTGTTGCATCGTAGGCCATGACAAGATCTTGTCAGCATGCGCACCAACTCAGGCATACATTTGGCTATTTCCAGGTGTGTGCTGAGTGTGTGTGCACCAGGTGTTCCAGGTGTGTGTGCACCAAGATGTTCAGGAGTGGATTGTGTATGCCATCACTAAAAACTGGTTAAACTGACCATAACCTTGCCTGCAGTCTAGATAATCACTGTTCATCTTGGGCATGTGCATGCTGCTTTGCAGTCTGGCATGTTGCAGGAACATTCAATAATGTTTTTTTGCCTTTGTTTTATTTGTCTACACATAACTGCAAGTGCACCTAAACATTATTACAGACAGGTACCATTTTGGGAGGCAGTCTGTGAATTTGCTCCTTCAGCTAATGTCCAGTACAGGTAGGGCATGTTGTTGTTTTTTTCAAGAAGACATAAATATTCACATCAATCAGCCAGCGTGATTATTTTCGTCCCTTGTGCCTTTTAGTCCAGTTGACTTAGTCCAGCACTTACAAGCCATATGTTATATGTAAGAACAAGTGTTTTACATATTTTGTTTTGGTAAAAAAGTAGCAAATACAAGTAATTGATGTTGTTTTGCCGATTGTGTACCTGAAAAAGTCCCTAATTGAATTTCGCGTTTTAACGCTTCATAATTCCATGAAAATGTGATAGGCACTTAGCATGACATTGCATGTATGTTTCATCTGCATCAAACGTTGTTAGAGGCGTCTTTGCAGGCAGCGCCGACAGCCATAGTGCTGGACCTGCTCGGCACGATCCTAATGGAGCGCCCAGACGTGCGTTGGGCGTATGCCGACCGCCTGTCACCACCATCGCCCAGGCCTAAAGCGGCAGCTGCCGCGGCGCCCAGGCGTCCTGGAGCGCCTCGAGCAGCGGCTCCTGTTCGTCCAGGAGCCGCTGCAGAAGCAGCGCCTGCACGCCCCACCCAGCCGCGGCCGGCAACAACAGCTGTTCGGCCAGCCTCGCCCGTGCCGGCTACACCAGGACCTGAGTAGTGCCGCTGTACCAGGTTGGTGCTGGTCTGCATTCATACAACCTTGCAATTTGAATTCACAACTGCTACATGCATGCTTGACTGTAAGGTTGCGTTGTTGCGCATATTCCAATTATGACCACTGTGTATGCATATCGTGAGCAATAATCCGGATATTAATTGAGGTTTCATGTAAAGATTGTTGTGCACAAAATATGTTTATTTACGTTAAATGCTGTTGAGCTCTGACATAGTGCCATAGTTTGGCGCACCAGGTTCACTTTACTTGCTTCACTCATAAAAGGTCGTGTAGATATAATTTTGATAGCTACATAGCATGCAACATGAATCTGTCTCCATCAGATGCCGACCGATGCCGTCTGCGGCGGAGCAGACTTGCTGTGGAAATCAGCAGTGCATCACACGCAGCGAGGTGCGTTATCTGTCCTTTTAACCCTCGCCCGTGCAGCGTCCGATCAGTGCGTGATCGTGCAGGGGGGGGGGGGGCGGTGGTACGACCCATCCCCCCTCCTAGCATTTCGCCCCTAATTGGGCTAGAGCTTCGATTAAAGAACGAGCGTGTTGCTTGTCACGAGAGGAAGCCATTGATACACGATTTTAAGGTCCTAGGTCATTAGGGGACCTCTGAGGTCATGTCAATGGCCCAAATGTCATCAAAATTTAAAATGCGTATAAATTGCATTTTATCGAGCTAGAATCGTGAATGAGCATATCATAATGCTTAATGGGTGCCAAATTCGTAATCAGCGTCACAAAATGTCCTAAAAAAACTGCCAAATTCCAAAAAGGTCATGTCAGGTCATTTGAGGTCAGTGACCTCGGTTGACCTGTTGGGGCGCATGACCCCACTGGAATATATAATTATGTAAAATGGATGCCATATTTGAAATCAGCGTCACAAAATTCCCTAGAAACTGCTAGAAGCCAAAAAAGTAATATGTCATTGGAGGGCAGTGACCTCGGTTGACCTCGGAAAAAGTAAATCGAGGTCACAATCTCAATGGAAACCACAACTGTCACCTGAAAACACATGTGCATATGCTTCCTGAACAACAAACACTATGCAACTGCACAAGTTACAAGGATCAATACTACGGGACGCCAGTTGCGCCTGACTTGACCTTGAAAAACAGGTCAAAGGTCACGGGTCATGTGACTTACAACTTAACAAATTTCAGAATGTGTCAAATTGTTCACAAGTAGGGGACTGAAAGTTTCATCGCAATCGGTTGATATTTACACGAGTTATTCCCGAAAAACCGAGGGGGTGGTGTCAACTCCCCACCCCCCACCCTGCACTGGCGAGGGTTAACCCATGTGCATTGTGCATCACTGCCATTTTGTATAGTCTGGCCGCCCTGGTGATGTGCCAGTTACAGAATAATTATGTTTTACCCTGGCCAAACATGTGCGTCAAGTTCAGCTTCCTTCAGTTATCACATTGATATGACTATGAGCAAAAAACTTTGAAAGCATGCTCAGTTTGTAGTAAGTCCCATCTATTTGCTTCGACACGTTTTCTTACGTGAGCGGCTACAATAAAGATTGTACCAATTGTGTTCAAATTTTGTACGTGGTTAGGGACCTCTCCGCCGCCACTTTCCCACAAGTGAGGGGTCGTGTGCTTCTGCACGTTCGCACCCTTTTTGTATCTCAGAAACTACTTTCCCGATGGAGTTGAAATTAACCATACATTTTCTTCGCGCTCGCTCGTTCATCTTACTGGTAGTATACGCGCTGCCAAACTGAAGCATTGCTGCTCATATCCAGAGGCGTAACTTTTTGAAAATCATTGGGGTTGCACTTAGTTGTTAAGAGCCCATTTGTAACACATCGCGTCATAGGCGTAATGTTAATTTCCCAAATTATTGGGGTTGTAGCTACAACCCCAATTTACATTAAAGTTCCACCCATGCTCATATCCACTGGGTATCATTGGACCCACTGGTGCCACTGGTATCTAAATCATTGGCGTGCATGAGCAGTGTCCTAGGATTTCAAAATTTTGGGAAAATGACACCCTATGGATAATATTCTTCCACTCTTTCTCTCAGTTTTACTGTGAATTTTCCACTCCCTAAACTAAGATGTATTTAATAACTAGAAGCATTAGCATATACTAACCGTTTTCCTCCACAGATATTGCCATTTGTAACAGCCAATTCTGATTGGTCAGTTTTGTCAAAGCCTAGTTAATCATATGGTCTTTTTAGGCTGAATATTCCACTCTTAATGCTTATTTTTGGCTGAATTTCCCACTCCACAACCTGTCTTCAAACACCATGTCTGTGTGCTGTTTGCTATGGTGGAACATGCCCGCAGTTGTGCTAATGATAGGTAGCTGCTTATTAGACAAACATGTTAGTCAATATTCAGTCAGGAGTCACATTGATAGGTAGTCAATGTCCAAATGATGTACTGTTTGATGATGTTAGTTTATCAAATGTGGGAATGTATGAAGTATGTGGACGAGTGGTTTGGTGTGTCAGACTCTGAATCTAAAGACCCGATTTCGATTCCCAGCAGCAAACATTTTCGCAGGCTCCGATTTTCACCACGGTGTAACGACGCTAAGGACAATAGCAGTTGCATGTGTGGCTAAATAACCGAGCCTTACATACGTGTAATAGTACATCGAATGTTGTATAAATTTGTTACCACACCATCAGCAGACCCCCCCCCCCCCCCAACAAAACAAAAACTGGTTACATTTTTTGTCCTAAATCTGTCCTGCAATGTTTTCCAGGAGTTACAACTTGTGCTGGATCCAATCATGCTGCAACTGGGTCGTATCCAGCACAACGAGCGGTGGGGGGAGGCGGAGCCGGTGCAAGGCGACGTGGAAGGCCTTCACCGGCAGTTCCGGTTTCAGGTATACCGCCACTATGCCATGTGGTGGTAAGCAATTTTATATCATTTCGCTCATCGCCAACGACTTAATTTTCGCTACATTGACTGTATGTCATTTTGGCAATGATCACAATCGCTTCTGACAGACAGTTATAATAAAGTAGTTCATTCCCTATTGTCTTTGAAAGATATTCACCAGGCAAATTAGTAGCAATGTCCAGAGCATTCTTTGCTGCCTAGCCTTCAAGTTAGGTTTTAAGTTAAGGTCAGAAAAACAGCAAGCCCTGGTAAAGAATACTTAAAGCTGATGGGTGGGGGTCTGCTGTGGGATCCGACCTACACAAAGTATACAATTCTTCGGATTGCAGTTTACCCAGATGACATCGCATAACCATGCCTCGGTCAACAATTTATCACTCCAACTTCTTTGGTAGCTTTATGATTAATAACAAAGTTAACAAACTGTGAGCCTATTGTTTGCATTTATTTGGTAATAAAATGTTTCAGAAGTCAACTATAACAATTAATTTGTTGTTTTATGGACAGCTTTGTTTTTGCTGTGTCCTTGCCAGGTGGGGATCGCTTGGACGAGGGCATCGGCGCGTCATCCCTTCGTACGTCGTCTGTGGGATCCGACGCGCGTACCCAAGCCCGCAAGGTTTTTACAGTGGCTATTAAGACATTCCGTTGTAGATGATGCGCCACTGGTTGGTTGATGTTTATGTCCGGCTGGTTGGGTGAATGTGACAAGCGCGGGTTGGGGTTGTTCAATCTGTGATCTCGAAAATAGCAAGCATTGCTCCGGGTTATGAAACACATTTCACTGCTTGTACTTGTTCGTACTGTCACATTAGTGTGACATGCCCTGCGAATTAACTTCCCTGGAAATCATTACCTGAATCTGACCCGCTCTAAGTCTGAATCTGACCTTGGCACCTATATCATATTTGTGTTTTGTATCAAAAGATCGGCTATTCATTTGTCTACAGTAATGCATAGTTGGTGGTGCGATGTCGAACCGTCGGGAAACTGCGTTGGAAAACCTTTGGGATGGGTCAAATTGCCTTGCCCCCACCTGTGCGCATGTTGAATGACTACCTGCTCAGCGCCGACTCCCGCGTTCAGTCTGCGTGTCGTTATGTATCATGTTGTGTATGTCATATCGTCACTTTGTGTGTTATTGTAATGAGTAATGTTTTCGTTTTCAAGTTGTATTACGTAATGGTCCACTGTTCTTGTTGTTATCGCAAATAATGACTTACTTTGGTACAATGAAATGTTTTATTGCAAAGGAGAAATGATGAATTTACATCACAGGACAACTCATCGCAAAGACTTAACACATACATTGGACGACACAGCTTCAAACGTCAAATGTAACAATACATCACGCATACCACAATAATAAACAGCAAACAGCATGAGTATGGGGTAAAACAATGCCGCATATTACATTCATTACAATGAGGTATGTTGCATGGCTTCCAATAACATCAGTGCGAAACCAAGGCACAGCAAGCATAACCTGAGACGCGCAACATGACATGACGAAACATCATAATTATCGAACCGGTCCAGGGCAATTGCCATTAATCAACACAACACTAGAGCCACAGCAGCCGGCCGAGCAGCTGCTCCTTGCCGACGGCGTCGGCCGAGACGACACACACACCCAGAGGACAAAAAAGTGCCTTCTTGCATGCTATGGTGTGTAGCATTTTTGGCTGATGACACAGCGATCCGTGTAGCAATTTTACGAAACGCTGTACGTGAAAAGACATCAAGACGCCGACTTAATATGAAAACCATTAGCTCTTTTATACCTAAGCATCATCAGGTGTCGCTCGCTGTGCGACGCTTCATTTCGCGAATTTAGTGGACCATTATCTTTCCGGCCACCAATCCCGGGGAGTCAAATCGCTGTTTTTTTTTGGTAATCGCTAGTTAATAATAGCGCACTGCAGTATTGCACTTACTAAAAAATACGTATCCAGCTAGGAGGAAGATAGTAATGGTCGAAGACCAATTGGCATTAAGTACCCATTCATCGAAAGTAGAGGTACTTACATACCAACTAAGTACCAGGTATCAGCGGATATCACACGATTTTCTGCGTTTGGTAGTGAAAAAAACTCTGTATGTGAAAAACATAGCCCTGTATTTTAGACACATGCCTATGGTCTATTTTGAGTGATCCATCCTGTATTTGAAAAAACTCATGAATTTTCGGATATATTTCACCACAATAGTTGGCCACCACACTCTATTTCAAGATGTTCAAGAATGCAATCGAAGGGTTCTGGCATCACAGGTATCACACAATTTCAGCAAATATATTTAAAAATAACATATTTTTGAATTAGGAAAAAAATGTCAAAGCTAATACTGAAAGATTTCATCAGGTGTATGATCTGTCATGGCCATTGATATGTTAGTTGCATTTCTCGCCGTTCGTTCCTCCTCCAGAATCATTTCAAAAGTTAGCTCAAAACAAGGCAATAGATACCGCTCAAAAGTTGTTTATGTGGTATATAAACAACCTCTTATACGACCTATGTATGGCCTTGATACGCTTGATACGGCCCAAAGTTATAAAGTTACCTAGATACGGCCCATGGCCCTATAACGATACAGCCTTGATAAATAACTATGGTGAGTACTGAGTGCGTACTCCTCTTTTAGTGTTGCTGGGTTTGCAAAACCTTGCCATTGTTAGATTGTGCCATGATATGTTGTTTTGTAGGCTGGGATAGCAGAGGACTTCAGTGGACCAGTGGTTGGATATTTATTAGTGAATTCAGGATGATGCTGCTTGTCTATTGCAGGGTAAAGTAAACCACTGTAATTCTGCACACATCATATTGCCAAACTTTGCAGGCCATTGGTGATATACTGCAACAGTATTTTGGTCCCATCCAACTGGGGCCAGCCACATAGCCTTGCAACAAGACTTCAAAGGGATTGCCACCCATTGCAGGCTGACCTGTGTTTGGCTGATTCAAGGTTGGACTATTTTTACTATTTCATGCTAGGTATGTCAGTATTGGTAAGGCAGGCGTCACATTTCCGTACACCAGCTGTAGGTAGTATAACAAGGGGCGGGCGGTGTAGCCAGCTTGATGTCATCGCTGGGAGGGTATAGTTAATGGTGTAGGCCTGTTTACTACTCGATCAGATTTAATGGCGGGGTTAGGTTAGGTTGGTTTAGGTTATGGTACCTAAAATAACCTACCCTAACCTAACCTCGCCATTAAGTATGATCAAGTAGTAAACAGGCCTACGCCATTAAGTTTGATTGAGTAGTAAACAGGGCCACGCCATTAAGTATACTTTCCCAATGACGTCATCAAGCCGGCTGCACCGCCCGCCACTTGTGCAGGCTTGTCACACTACCTAGTCACACATCCTTGTATCCTACGCGCACTCGTTGCAGATAGGCTTACACACGATTCGCTCCGCTCGCTCGCCGGTTTGCTCGCTCTGTTTCGTTTGGGTTCCTTAGTTCACATTAGGTAGGTTTCTTGCATTTTCTTTTCAGTTCCGTCCTGCTTCTTCCCCATGTCGGGGAAAAAGCGCCGTAAGGACGAACTATCGGATTCTGACTCGGACCTCAACCTGACCACCCCTCCTGATCATGCCATGGACTCCGACTCCCCGGTACCTGACCCTCGCCCGTCCCCGACCACTGCTCCCGACTCCGACCCTCGCTCGTCTCCGACCACTGCTCCCGACTCCGACCCTCGCCCGTCCGTGACCTCTGCCCCCGGCACCGACCTTCGCTCGTCCATGACCACCGCCCCCGGCACTGAACCTCGCTCGTCCTCTGGCCACGCACGGAACACTGACCTCGGCTCATCTGTACCCACCGCCCCGGCTACCGAACCGCATCTGGAACCCTTTGGCTCATTCCTAGTGATTAAGCCGACGGATAGCAACATCTCATTCCGTAAAATCAACATCTTCTGGCCCACCAAACAGCTCGACGCCATCTGCGGAACAGGCTTGCTCCAAATCGAAACCCCGGCAAACGGCTCACTGATCGTGAAAACGGAAACTCGTGCCCAGACCAAGAAACTGCTGCAGTGTACCAAATTCTGCGAGAAGGCGGTCACTGTCTCACTCCATCACGCCCGCAACACCACCCAAGGAACCATCTTCGCTCCGGAGATGCGGTTCATGAAGGAAGACGAAATTCTCGAGGGTCTCCGCCCGGAAGGAGTATCACACGTGCGGCGACTGACCACCTTCCGAGACGGTCAGAGGCGCGACACCAGCCTCCTCGTTCTGACCTTCCAGACCACCACTCTGCCGTCCACCCTGCTCGCTGGCTACATCAAATACAACGTGAACGTATTCATCCCCAACCCCATGCGCTGCTTCAAGTGCCAGAGATTCGGACACACCGTCAAATTCTGCAAGGGAGATGCCAAGTGCCACAGGTGTGGTGAAGCGCCGCACGAAGGCTCTGCCTGTGCCGCACCAGCCAAATGCCTGAGCTGCAAATCAACCGATCACACCGTCTCATCCACCCAGTGCCCCATCTGGAGAAAGGAAAAAGAAATCTGCGCACTGAAGGCCTCCTCCAACATGTCGTACCCACAGGCGCGTCGCGCAGTCGAAGAAAAGGTATGCACTCCGACATCAAAGACATACGCACAGGTAACCAAAAAACAAACAGTCACGAGTGGAACTCAAACAGAGCCCCTGCCCCAACTCCCGCCTCTCAAACTCCTGACTCCTCCCAATCCGATCGCCAGTACCCCAGCCACCGCCACCCCGGCCCCTGAGCCGCCTGCGACCAGATGCACAGACACCCAGACCGAAGATGACCGGCCATGCCCTCCGGCTATGGTCCGTCCAGGCCCACATCGGGTAAACAACCGACCGGACCGGGCCGCCCAGCCGGTTCAGACACGCTCCTCCCCTCTCTCTCAGACGGGACAAGGAACGAGCCAGGAGCGGCAGCCGCGTCCTGCCGTTCGTGTGGCTATGGGCCACTCTCGTTCCACGTCCGCTGGAAGTGACCCACCTCGTCGAGGTGGGCGAACACACAACAGAGTCCAATGATGTCCAATATACTCCAGTGGAACTGCTGTGGACTCATCTCTAAATGGAGCGAAATGAAAAACTTCTTTTCTGTACTTGCGCCGATTATTATTGCCTTACAAGAAACATGGTTTTTGCCTACGGATAATTACAATTTCAACCTTTTCGATTACTCCCTTTACCGTCACGATGAAATATTTGGACAGCGTAGACACGGAGGTGTCGCTCTGTATATTCATAACAATTTCACACATGATAAAATCGACTTACAAACAGATCTGCAGGCAGTGGCTTGCACAGTCCATATCAACGGTCGTACCATAGATGTTTGTAGCATTTACATTCCTCCAAGTAGTGATACAGATGATTTAAACCAACAACTCGACAACCTAGTAAACCAGTTTCGGAACCCGTTTCTTCTCCTCGTCCTTCGGAGACTTTAACGCCCACAGTCCCGACTGGTGGACCGGGCAACAAATGAATATTCGAGGTCAGAAGGTTGAAGATTTTGTTTCTGCACACAATCTAGTAATACTTAACAACGATCAACCAACATTTTTCAGCCTATCACACAACACTGAATCGGCGATTGATCTTTCTCTTTGTTCACCCTTACTTGGTACATGGTTTGAATGGAGCGTGGATGGTGATATACACAACAGCGATCACTATCCAATTTCTCTCAGAACAACATTTCACCATGATGGAACTCCCTTCTTTTTGCCCCGCTGGAACCTCGACAAGGCGGAGTGGCATATATTTACCGAGTTATGTGAAGATATCCAAATAGAACAAGAAGATAATCCTGAACAATGTATTTCTGACATAACACAAGCAATTTTGTTAGCAGCAAATCAAACAATACCTAAAACGAAACCCTGTTTGCGCAGATCTGCCGTTCCATGGTGGTCTCCTGCAATACGACAGGCTATTGCTAGAAGGAAAAGGGCCTTTAGGGCATACCTTCACCATCGAACACAACAAAACCTAATAACCAGAAACAGGGAACGAGCTTGCGCTCAAAGAATAATTCGAACGGCCAAACGAGCTTCCTGGCAACGCTTTCTTTCTCGATTTACGCATTCTACTCCTCTTAGTAAAATCTGGCAATTAGTTCGTCGCTTATCGGGCAAACGATGTCAACCGAGCATTCCAATCATTCGCATTCCTGGAAACCATGATTCCATTAGTGAACCGAAAGAGGTCACTAATATCTTGGCTGAGAGATTTGCACATCACAGTTCAAACAACAATTACTTCCATGGCTTTATCGAAAATGCACAGGCGGCTTTCTACACTCGGCCAGCAGCCTTCCTTTCTAACAACGAAGAAGATTACAACAGTTTATTTTCGCTTTCAGAGTTAAAAACGGCCGTTACCTCCGCTGGTAATACATCGGTAGGGCCTGATGATTTACATTACGCTTTCTTTCGTCATCTTTCGGATGCTTCTTTGGTTATGATGCTACGTTCATTAAATAATTTATGGCAAAGACATGTTTTTCCAGAAGCCTGGAGGGAGAGTATCATTATTGCTATCCCCAAACCAGGGAAACCCAGAAACAACCCGGATAATTATCGCCCGATTGCCCTTACAAGCTGTTTTGGAAAGATATTCGAGAGAATGGTTGCCAAGCGATTATCATTTATTTTGGAAAAAGAAACACTACTGTCGAAATACCAATGTGGTTTTCGTAAAAATCATAGTCCCATAGACCATCTCATCAGATTAGAAACAGATATTCGAAAAGGTTTCAGAGGCAAAAAGCACACGACTGCCGTTTTCCTGGACATTAGAAAGGCCTATGACATGGTGCATAGACCAGCCGTCATCCATAAGCTACACAGACTTGGCATAAAGGGGCATCTAGGTTCTTACATATATAATTTTTTGACTGGCATGAGACAGTTCAGCGTTAAATGCAGGTCCATTTTCTCAAACCCTCAGCAGATGGAAAACGGCCTACCCCAGGGAAGCTGCCTCTCTCCTCTGCTGTTTAATATTTTCATAGATGATTTATTTAATGATATTCCTCCAGGTATTTCCTTTTCCCTTTTTGCTGACGACAGTGCAATGTGGTGCAGCGACCGAGATTATGACGTCTCCACAATCCGCCTACAGACAGGTCTCGCAAAGTTGGAGCTTTGGTCCAGAAGAAATGGTTTGGAATTTTCCACTGAAAAATCTGCAGCCATCATATTTAGTCGCACCTCAAACATTCAACCATCACGAAACCTCCACATTTATAACATCACGATTCCATATGTTTCCAAATTTAAGTTTCTTGGAGTAATCCTAGACAGAAGGCTTTCCATGCAACAGCATGCAAAACACATTAAGATGAAATGCAGCTCCAGACTTAATTTATTTAGATGTCTCACAGGTACTCCATGTGGTGCAGATCGAGCAACATTACTGCGTCTATACAAAGCGTTAGTTCTTCCCATTATAGAATATGGTGCAGCTGTATATGCTGGAGGTAGTAAAACGGCATTAAAATCACTTGAAACAATACAAAACTCATTTATTAGAATTGCCATAGGTGCGATGAAGACGTCGCCCGTATCTGCCTTACAGGTAGAGGCCAATATCCCTCCACTCTACGTAAGACGAATGGATCTCTCACTTCGGTATGTCGCTAAGATTAAACAGAATCCAGAACACGCATCTCATACAGCTATTAATATATTACCCCATATACACCACAACTACGTTGGACCTAGTGAAAGGCGCTCGGGACTGACTATAGCGTCACGAGTCAATTTATTTAGCCAAGAACTTCAATTCAACATGCCAAACATAACACCTTTGCCGGACTTGAATGTGGTACCGTGGAAACTGCACCCTAGATCAGTATCTTTTCTCTTCACATTTAACAAAAGACGTATCCTCGCAGGAAGCTCAGCAAATCTTTTTACGTTTTCAAGAAGAACATATGGATTTTCAGTTTATTTACACCGACGGATCGAAGGGAAACGAAGGTACAGGAAATGCAATTGTAGTGGATGGACTGGCGAATTTAACCGGTAGACTGCCAGATGGTACATCTATATTCATTGCCGAACTCCATGCGATCCTGATCGCCCTTAAATTTGTTCATCTTCATAATATAAGGAAGACATGCATTTGCTCCGATTCTAGGTCTGCCCTAGAAAGTATCATCTGCCCATCCTTTAATCAATACTTACACTTTGAATTGTTAAATGTTCATCAAACACTTGTTGAAAACGGAGCACAAATACAGTTTCTTTGGGTGCCAGGGCACAGCGGAATCCCTGGCAATGACCGTGCGGACGAGGAAGCCAAGGCAGCACTTGCTCTGCCAAATATCACCGACATCCCCACCAACTTTCATTCCATTAAATCTGCAATACGACAAAATACAAGATTATTCTGGCAGAGGAAGTGGAGCGATGCTCCTGCCCGTACACAATTACACGAAATCAAGCCAGACATAGGAATATGGACATCGTGTTTCAGGCAAAATCGATTAGAGGAGAAAGCATTGACAAAGTTGAGAATAAGTCATACATATCTCACTCACTCATATATATATTCACAGTCAATAAGGCCAGTATGTACTACATGTAATCAAACACTCACGGTCAAACATATATTGTTATATTGCGACGACTTCATCAACCAAAGACGCGTCTTAAAGGACTACTGCACGGCAAAAAACATTCCATTTTCTTTGTTCGTCCTGCTGGGTGATGAAAACCCTGACCTCATTAAGCTCTTATTTCAATTCCTGAGAGACATCAACATACTTAATCGATTATAATATTTCATATAGCAGAAAATATAGTTGAATGAAAATATACAGGCGCGAAATGATCCGAGTGGATCGAAGCGCCTCAAACCTAACAAACTAACTAACTACCTACAGTGTTGTGTACGGAAGTGTGACACCTGCCCTACCAATACTGGTATGTCCTCGTCGTCTTGATCGTGATGCACATTTTTTCAGGAAACTAATGGAGATAAAATTACAGTATTTGAATACTCCTCTTAGGTTTACCTTTAGGGTAGTGAACTAGTTTAGACTAGTAGAGTCTATTCAAAGTCAACCTTGGAATATCAGGCATTGTCTGTACTTTTTGGTCAAAGGATTTTGATCCTTTCCTTCTGTCCTGGAGATTTGCTCTCTTTCCACCTGATCTTAATGTTGTGATGATGATTATTTGGGTTTAAGGGCGCCACAGGTACCCATTGTTCTTAATGTCATTGTAGTTAAAATAGGATTACATTGTCCTCACAAAAATGTTAAATATATTATGTATCACATAATTTTATTTTCCAGGTACAACAATTATATAAAATGCAAATTTTAGTTTGCAACAACAATAACATTTCATTCTGCACTCACTATGTCATGAAATTTAAAAAAAAAATCAAACACTGATCATGGTCCTGGCTTGTGTCCTGGCATTGGTAAATTTGGGTGGAAAACCACACCCTATATATAGATACTATTTTTCCACTCCTTATCTCAAGATGTACTGTGCATTTTCCACTCCTTAATTTTAAACACACTGAATAATTGGAACACTGATACAGATGTATGAATGTAACAGTAGGGACAGCCTGTGGAGGGATAGGCTGGAAAGAAATGGCATAGATTATAACTAATTCTGGTGGGCAGGTAGCTTGGTATTGATAAAGCCTTGTACATGTGGTTTTGGTTGAATTTTCCACTCTTTGTACTTTTTTGCCAGAATTTTTGCACTGCACCCTAGCTCAAAGGCAATCCTAGGACCGTGTTCATGGCTCACATCTAGTCAGGTGTGGAAGTTCATTTTCAATTCACTCAACATGTAATATGTTCACACCTTCAGGCTTCCTGAAGCAACACAAGCTCACAACTTATGAAGGTAATTGCCAGTTGTAGAAAGAGTTCAGAAAAAGACACACAAATGACAAATTGCTTCGATAGAATGCTGTACAAGGATGAATTTATGACATTTGATAAGACACCAAAAATGACCAATTGCTTTGATAGGTTGCTATACAAGGAATGCTGTGATATGAATTTATAACATTGGATATGTTGCCATTGTGGCAGCCTGCTATCACATTTTGGGTGAAATTTTGGCTGTTTAAATTTGTTCAAATCCTTCCTATTTTTTGTAGACTGGTTGGCAAATGTTTGTTGGCGTATAGAACTTCACACTTGGTCATGTGGTTCATCTTATATTATTTCTTGGTGCCAACTCTTAACTATTTTTGCTTACAGTTTTCAATGCAGGGTAAATATTTTGATTACATCTGTAAAAAATACACTGCTAATAAGTAATAACCTATTTCAGGCATTGCGTTCCATTTTTCCTGGTTCTCATACATCAGGCAAGATATCACAAAATATAATGGGCGACACTGTGTTCTTTGGCAGAAAGTGTACATTACTGTCAACATTGCCACTTTCAATACACTCATTTTTTAGTTGACACAAAATTTGGCTGTGCAATATGCATTTTTTCCTGTATAGCAGATTGTTAATTTGATTAGATGCCATTTTCAGCAAGTGGCATCTCTAAATAATTGGAAAGTTATGATGTTCAGGTAATAAAATCCAATAACATTTCAAAAGCTCATCATCAAAGGACCTTTTGATATTATATTAGAGGCCTGCTATCATATTGAGTGGAATACCAAATTGGAATACCAGAGTGGAATCAGATGTTCAGCTTTCGCAACTACCCACAGGGCCAGAGAACAACTTTGGCCAATGGCCAGTCTTCGTGCAGACGGCTGTGCCGAGGTATTTTGCACACAAGATCGGCAGAAGCGCATATGATTCATAAATAATTTAACAGACCTTAACAGACGGAACAGGAAAAGGAATTTTCATTAAATTCGGTGCGTGTCGAAAAATGGTTGAGAACAAGATCTTGATACACGTGTTATACACCGAGGTAGCAATATTGCTTCGTGTAATAGTAGGTAGCACTCCGAACACTTGTTTGACCTCTGCACACACCGTACACCTTGTCCGGCTGGCTGAGGTTGAGCAGCACCAGTCCGAGCAGGAGGCAGCGCGAGGCCGAGTTCCAATCGCACCAGCCTGGGCGCGCCTGCGAGCAGGCGGCACGCGCCGCCGCCCATGACCGCCGTGAACAGCTGCAGCAGGGTCAGCCGGTCCGACGGGGCGGTGGCGGCCGGCGGTGTCACGTCCTCCACGCTGAGGGCGGCCAGCTGGCGGAGCCTCCTGACGGTCGGTGGTGACCGGCTCGGCGGGCGTCTCCACCAGCTAGATAAGCGCGAAGTATGCCTGCACCTGGGGACGGTCAGAGGCAGACATCAGACATACCAGGCGCCGGTGGGCGAACCAAGCACCGGCATAACGCGACAGATAACATCTACATATACGTTCAATAGTTGAGCCATTGACGAGCGGAATGAAACGTATACGACTATAACGCGATCGTGAATCATCCTCCCCCCCCCCCCCCCCCCCCCAGGTCAACATTGTTTGCTGACCGAGGACCGAAATGTCCTCAGGGAAAAAAGGGAAAAATCCTGCCCCAAATGGGACAGCTTGCTGTCCCATTTGAGACAGGATTTGGCTATCCCAAATATCTTGTTGATGTTCCTGCCACGTTTTGCATACTGGACTGGATTGGTACGGGAGTGTAGGAGTCGCCATCAAATGCCTTTGCCATCAATAGTTGTATCTTTTAACTGGGATGCAGCTGCTAGCTCCCGTTCTTGCCAGCAAATTCAGGAGTTATTCAAAGCAAATGGCTATAGAAAGCAGCTTGTGCACCGCCTGCACCAGGAAGTAGTCTAGTCACAGAAAGGACGACCTCGTAACATTGGACAGAATGACCCAGGTCAGCAAAGGAAGAAGGAAGAGCACAAGTCACTTGACGGGTACCTGACCAGCGTTGGATTTTTCATTTCACAACCTGGTCCCGGTGAGTAAAAATCCATAGGTGGAGAGTAAAATTGTATTGTCAGGCAAGATTTTCATTTGTTTTAATTATTTTACTTGGAAAGTAAAAAATCCTGATTTGTAATAGATATTAAATCACTGTGAGAAAAATTGAATTATATTTTAACTACAATGTCGGTAAGATCAGGCGAAAAGAGAGCAAATTTCCTGAACAAATAAATATGAAGAGCAAAATTCTTTGGACCCAAAAAGCCTAGAAAATGGCAAAAATTCCAAGGCTGGCTTGCCGTACATTGACGAGTGTGTGTGCGAAAGTTAACTCTATTGCTAAACAATCTCACATGGAGTGGCGGTTGCATGGCCAAACACTCTGAAAAGCTGTCTTACTCGTTCTGCCTTTTCACAACCACAGTGTCCGTCTGGTTTACATGTTTGCAATGTGTGCGAGCCTGGTCTTAAAGGTAGATGTTTAACTTCTGGAGTAGTTTATAAGATTCCATGTGTCATCTGTGGGGCCAAGGGGGAAGATGTGACCTACATAGGGGAAACAAAAAGACCAATCAGACTGCGTTTTAATGAACACATCCTCAATGCCAAAAACAAAACCCTGAGACACCTATTGGAGATCATTTCATAGCGGCTCACTGGGGGCACCAATGTCTACATGGAGAAATCCCCTTATCTGTTGAGATTTTACCCAAAAAACTAGTGACCATCAGCACAGAAAAATGTATGAATCCCTCCACATTTGAAAACATAAACTGGTGCTGAACAGAAATGTTTCATCTTGGCACATCATTTGACTGGTTTTAGAGGAGTGTTCACTAAAAAGCAATACTGACTTACATGTTTGTTGTTTTGATGAGTGTGTGTTATTAAATTATAGGTACCATGTATGCTATCACGTGAAAGGTGCAGGGAAACTGATAATGTAACCACTGGCTAGGTTTTGGGGTGACATATTCATTCATCTTTGCTTTATTGTATATGTGATCATGGCCCGTGGCCGAAAATTCATATAATATATATATATAAATGCACTAAAACTTGAATAGTATTTTGTAAGATCATATAAAAATATTTCTCACCATTAAATAGTTTGATCTGTATGGTTTACAACACCCTTTTCACAACTTACTGACGGTAGTTAAAATACTTAAAATATAAAATAATGATACAATATGGTAGATATAAACTTACTCTGCTACAATGTCTTCTTGTTCTTGGTGGGTTAGGGCATGGTACAATATCAATATTGATAATATGCGATGCAGATCACCTTGGCCTTGGCATACGTGACAATTCTTGCGCTCTTTGGCATCTGGATGACGATTGTAGGAGTTACTAAATTCAAGACGCTCTTGGCCAGGACGATAATGCCTTTGTTCGTATTTGCCTTTGTTCGTTTTTCATCAAGTTTAGAGCTTTGAATTATCTGCAAGTCCTATACTGGATCACAAAAAGACTATTCAATTCAATTATTGCGGGACTCTTTATAACTACATACTGTTCGTTCGGGTTTTGTGGTTTTTGTGGATTTTTTCCTTACGGCCTTTAGCGTTGAGAATTTGGTGGTGGCGTATTACTTTTTTGGCATGCAAATTCATGAAAAACATCGAATTTTATGGGAAAAACTAGGTAACTGCTGCTGTCGTTGGAAAAAACACGTTTTTTTAATCAATATATTGCTTATTGTAACCGGAAATATGCCATAAGTGAGGTGTTTTCATTTACATAAAAGAGATGACTGACTCCGCCTCAACCAGTACTTCAGAAAGTACGCGGTGGCATCACCGCGCACTTTGAGATGTTCTTACGTGCAGAAGAGGCAATTTCCATAAAAATGTGACTACCGTGTGACTTCTACCACCTTTATAAGTAAGTTTTACTATGTAACTCAATTATTCTGGGAAAAACCCGTATAATCCCTTTAACGCTGTGGACGGCTGGCGCGTGGCCGAGTGCTTCCAGGACTACATTAAAGGGGTCTTGGCATCGCGACGTGCGGCGGCGGCGGCGGTGTCGCGGCGCTACAGTGAAAAACGACACCGGCGCAATATAGTACCGAGGCGGCAGATAGGGTTGTTTTGATTGTATTTATGTATTGCCATTATGAGTTACAGGTTGTTTTTGATTTGTTCCTATTTATTATCATTATCATTACGAGTGTAGGAGAGGCGCCTTGTCATAAGCCGACAGAGCTTTTGCGCCAATCCTGAAAATTGTATGTTATCGCCCTTTTATAATACTGAATAAAATGTATTCAACAACAACAACGTTAACCGCCGCAAACTTAGTTAGTTAACCGCTTAGTTAACCGCCGCAAATTCAGCAGCATCATCCATCTGGCGTCAGCTTACTAAAGCTACTAAAGATCTGCGATTGGCTGTGATTGCGTAGCCAATGTGGACTGTAATGTAGCCATGTGATATTAATGATGTTAAAATCTGAACTTTCTCCACAAGAGTCTCCGAACGAATTAACTCTTGTGGAGAAAGTCCAGATTTTAACATCATTAATACTTTAAACTTTAACTCTAGATTAGGTCTTTCCATGTGATCAATGTTTCCCCAATGAGCTTGTAAGATCTCGTACTTTGTACCGTGTATCATTTCGACAGAAACATGACAAAAAGTACAAATGCATTTCGTTGACATTTACTTCAATCTACGGCAAAAACCACGTCGAGGAGACGTTAACAAGCTCATATATCAACGACTTTTGCAGCACACTCCCGACTCACCATCCATTGCTCCCCGGACAGCCGACTGGAAGTCATCTGGTCGCTGCTGAAGCTGGACCGAGGCCGACAGCTGCTGCTCTGCTCCCTGTACCGGCCTCCGCGGTACACCGCCGCGGCGCTCGACGCCGACTTCGGCGACCTCGAGGCTCAGCTGCAGAGAGTGGTGCTGGACCACCCGACCGTGACCATTGTGTTATGTGGTGATCTGAACTGCGATCTCTTAAAGATCCCACCCGCGCCCGCCAGAGCTCGTCTGGCGGAGTTCTTCGCCGATTATTCTCTGTCAGCTAGTGACCACGCCTACCTTTACTGCAGGTTCTCTTTTGGATGTATGCATGTATGTTAACCGCCGCAACTTAGTAACTGGCTGCCGAACACAATTTTGTGACTATAGTCTCCACTGCATCATTCGTACTCATGTTGGCGTGTCATGTAACCGCCGCAAGTGTACCGTCGTACGGTCACGCCCCTTCAGCAGCATTCAACCCGAAGCCTTTCTGATCGACTTGCAGTTTTGTGACTGGCAACACATTTTTAACTCCCTATCAGTCGATGACAAGTGGTGTGCTTTTCTGTCACCGTTTTTGCCTATTCTAGACAAGCACGCACCGATGAAAACCCTTAAGATCCGGAACCCGTCTGCCCCACCGGTCACGGCTGCCTGAGATCTCATGTCGCGCCGGCGTGGCGAGCTCCGCTCATGTGGCCGGGACTCGAGTACCGCGACTTGAACCGCGCTGTCCGTTCTGCCATCCGCCGCGACACGCGTACTGACATTGAGACAGTTTCCGTCCACGCCATTCGACGGAGACCGCGCTGGCAACTGTCGCCGACAAAATCCTCACGGCTACCGACGGTGAGGAGATATCGCTCTTGTGTTTGCTAGATCTCAGTAAATGTTTTGCCATCATTGACCACGAGATTCTACTCCGCAAGCTCATGCTGCACGGTGTGTGTTGCGGGTGCGCGCGCGCGTGCGTGTGCTTTTACCCTCGCTAATAAGTCCGTTTGCCTGACTCGCAGCTTGAAGGGAAATAATGACCTTTTGATTTTGTTAGCAACAATTTCTTAGGCTACCGTTATGGTTTTAAAATTATTTTATTTAAATTTAAGAATTAAATAAAATTATTCCCAAATTCGAAGTTGTAAGTTTGGAAAAAATACAAAACAAGTACCTTGTGTACTTCATGAAGGTCATTGACAAATTCGTCCTTCCCTACCATTGTTTACATCGAGTGCGGCATTTTTGGAGGCTCTGTGACGTTCCCAATCAAACTGAGCGCTGCTCAGACACACGCTAGTAGTGCTTTCGTTCTCCATGGCAACCAGGCGTCAGCCAATCAAAAGCCAGAAAGGGAATACGTTCTGGCTTTTCATTGGCTCACGCCTGGTTGCCATGGAGAACGAAAGCGCTACTAGCGTGCGTTCGAGCAGCGCTCTGATCCGTGAAGCATCCGTGATTCATGACTATCAGTATACGTCATGAATAACAACAACATGCAAACTATACCAACTCGAATAAAATAAGGGCGGAATGAATTGAACCCCAGGCAAGCTAGTATTCGCAAAGCACTCGGCACTGCGCCACAATAGCAAAAGGTAAGGGAAATGCATATTGGATACAATATTATTACGTCACAAGTTTCTGAAGTGTCAACTACTATGAAATACAGTGATAAAATACCTTTAATAATGATTAACAAGAAAATTCAAACTTAAAAACAATCATTTGAATAAGTCTTTAATTAGCTTTCAACTCAAAATCAGATATATTTTGCAATGCTACACAAGAATGGCACCAGTGACGTCATTAACAAAGCCTGCTACGGGACTTGGGTATACTAATTAGGAACAACTCGCCACAATATGGTTAAGTGCGCCGAGAAGCATGACAATGACTTTGTAAACAAATCGCCGACGCTAAATAGGTCGCCGTCGATGTGCATCGATGAGCTTCCGATTTAATTGCCAGTTTTGTGTTATTGTTTGTTAGTTTTTTTGGGAAAAATTATTATTTTTCATGATAATATAAAGCATAGTGTTATATACAGCCACAGACAAATTATACAATACTCCTAATGTTGAAAACAAATGAATCAATTTTCACAAATTCAGGGTCGCAACCACTAACTATGCCGCCGTTGATGTGCATCGATGAGCTTCCGATTTTATTGCCACTTTTTCCAATCGCTGTTAGTTTTAGAAGATCGCCGGGCATATAATCACAACAAGCAGAACGCACAATATATTTTCCACTCCATTGCGTTAAAAAAACAATACGGGAAAAGCCCGCAGTTTGATGAGGACCAAAAGTACTTGCAAGTACCGGTCGTTAAAAGTGTGGACCGCTTATCAACTTTAACTTGAAATATCTTTCGGTAGGAAAGTTTTCATGCAAAATGTGATGAATTTACAATATATTTTGGTCTCGTCTGGCGATTTCAAGTGCTAACTCCATTTTTGTGGAAAAAGGTCATTATTTCCCTTTAAGAGCCACTCCTGCAGTGGATCGCTCTTCAATCGCAATACACATACAAATACAGTCGCGCGTTTGTATCAGCGACGTTTGTATTGCTGCGAGTTTGCACTTTGCAGTTTATATTTCAAAACAAAAACATACTGAACTTTCAATACATCGGACCAAAATCAACAACCCTTCAACTATGCCAGCAGACGTTCAAAAACATAGGCGGCCCGCGCCGCCTCGCGTTTCACCGCGGATCATCCCCTCGGAGTGGCGGCCCCAGTCGCCGCCGGCCAGGCGTGCGAGCCAGCCGCCGACCAGCCAAGCGGGGCCGGCGCCACGCACGCCCTCCCGGCCCGGCAACATGTGGCTTGGGCTAGCCCGGGTGGGGAGTGGGCGGGGCTCATCCGTTTGTACACTGTATAACGACAATAGTAGCGTTCAGCTCACGGTCAGGCCAGGTCGTACACCGACCGCCACACAGGCACGACTCTCCCCACTCCTGGATACGGCACCTATGACCAGCTCCGTCGTGTACTCACTCGCGTGCGCCGCGTCGGGCCATTGCCTCCTGCCACGGCAGACTACCCTCACCGCTCAAAAAGTAATCTGCGACTCGCTCGCGGGCACCGGCGGCGGCGCGGGAATGCGTGTTGGTGGCCATGCGACCGGCATCAGTGCGGGCGAGTGGCCCTCCTGCCTCCACGCACCCCACGACACCCGGCCGTCGCGCTCCTCACGGTCGACGTCGCCGGCGGCGACATACGCACGGTCGTTGGAGACGCCGTCTCGGCGCCGCAGGTAGTTGTGCAGGACACAACAGGCACGCACGATCTTGTCCACTGTGGTCGTTTTGGCGATGATGTGCTGGCGGAAAATACGCCATTTGGTTACCATAATCCCGAAGGTGTTCTCGACGACTCAACGCGCCCTAGACAGCCTGTAGTTAAATATCTGCCGCCTAAGGCGCTCCTCCCCTGAGACACCCTCGGGCAGTCTTCCCGGGAATGGGCGCATGATAGTTTCCCTGAGAGGGAATGCCTCGTCGGCCACGAAGCAGAAGGGCAGCTCTTCCTCACCAGCCTCTGGCAGATTCAGCCCCCCCCCCCCCCCCCCCCCCAGTCGCCAGCAAATGGCCGAAGTTAGATCGCGAAAACACGGTGCTGTCGTGCTCCCGACCCGATGCACCGACGTGGATGTAGGTGAACTTGTAATCCGCATCAAGACGGTTCTGAATGTTCCCTTGTAATTGTAAAGCGTCGAGCCCGAGCATCCCGGTTTCTGCACTTGCACGTGTTTTCCGTCGATGGAGCCTTAGGATGAAACAAATATGCTAGCAATGTCCAATTAGTGTAGCTCCGTCGCTTGTTAAAAAGGTGACAAGTTGCTGGATGGTGCTTCCTACCAAACCGATATTACGCAGTATGTGTATTACCAGGGCAATAGAACACTGGGTACTCCAAAGTTTTTTTTAATAGTATATACTAAAAATATACTATAAAAACTAGAAAACATACCAACAAATGAAGGTCACTACCAGATTTGGAATAATATACCAAATATGGATGCACGACATTCGCGGCAAGTATGGCGTTCGTGTTTCAATCAAGAATAATACAGATTTGTACAGCCTTTGCATTTACTTCCGTGCAGTGGCATTCTTCGTCACCGACGGCAGGATATTTATTGGTCCGCGTCTCGTTTTATGTTCCAGTTTCTGGTTAGTGGAATGTATTTATAATTTAATTATTTAATATTTGTCAGTTATGTGAGCAGTCATTGTCGTGTTAACAGCCTTGGAATTTGTGTCATTTTCTAGACTTTTTGGGTCCAAAGAATTTTGCTCTCTTCATATTTCATATCAGGCCGCTCAATATTTTTTCCCGCAAGTTTGGTAAGACTTCGCTCGGCCTTCGGCCTCGCTCGTAATATACATCCTTGACACCTAACTGGCTGGATTTGGCTACACTGTGTTGAGATAATTTTGTATGTACTCATTGGTTATTTGCAGAACTTTGTACATACAAGTTATTGGTTCATGTCGTATTCTTCTGCAGCCGGCTGTTGCGCTGAAGCGGCGGAGCCTGGACAGCTCGGCGGCGACTGGTGTGTGTTGAATAGTGCAAGTCCGATCGGGTCTGCTGCCGTTGTACTGTGACTGGCGCATGTGAGGCCTTCTGCATTTATATTGTTGCTAAGCGTGGCGTTAGTCCAGTCCCTGGGGTGCTTGACAAGGGATTAACTTGGTATGTATCTTAGGATGAGCATTAGTCGGCTCAGCAGTAGCAGAAGAGGGCTCCTGTCCTCGGCTATCTGGGGCTTCCCCGGCACAAGCGTTGATGTCATGCAGTTTGTTTTCACATTCTGTTGTGTATTTTCCTTGGTTTGAAACATGTGTTATATAAAATATGTGATTAATCTCATTATAAAGGCATTGCACGTCATTTTAAACATTGGCAGATCCAGAACGGTGGTTTCGGGCCTGGGGGATATAAAATATATGTGATTGATCTAATAATAAAGGCATTGCACGTGATTTAAAACATTGGCTGATCCAGAACGTTGGTTAATTTTGCTCCGATTTCAGGTGTTTTTTTTTTGGGGGGGGGGGGCATGGCCGCCATGCCCCCTTCCCCTGGATCCGCTAGTGATTTTATATATCACATTTGTATGTGCTCTGCTGTAGTATTTATCCTGATCTAGTCATAAGCATGCTTGAATTTCATCCATATATATTATATTATATATTGTATATTGACAATATATATATATATATATATATATATATATATATATATATATATATATATATATATATATATATATATATATATATATATATATACATATATATATATATATATATATATATATATATATATATATATAATATATATATATATATATATATATATATATATATATATATATATATATATATATATATATATATATATATATATATATATATATATATATATATATATATATATATATATATATATATATATATATATATATATATATGTATATATATATATATATATATATATATATATATATATATATATATATATATATATATATATATATATATATATATAATATAGTGCAAATCAAGAATACTGATGTCAAGATCGGATATTTTGCCACAGTATGTTGCCTAAAATATGATATTCCTAATCACGTACGATACCTATATTTAATATTATTGCATTACTAATGGTCTTCTCACATGATAATAACTAAATAATAAATGCATTAATGAATATATAATACGTTAATTATTTAGTTGATATCATGAGATCATTAGCAATAATATAATATTTCAAAAAGGCCACAGTCAGTGACTATTCACTTCGTTTCCTCATTCCGTCGAATTGACAAATTGTTGTCTGCAGCGGGATTCGAACCCGCGCTTGGCTATCGCTCGATCTGCATGGGTTCACGAGATGCTTAATAACTCGAAAACGAACCTCACGGCGTACACTTTTGAACCCGGAAATCGAAAGAAAAATGTTCACGCTTCATTTCTAGCTACTTTTTATTGTCGTATCGGTTGCAGGTAAAAAAAGCCGTGGGCCCGTAAAATGGCTTTTTAACATGGAACCCTATGGCCTAGTAGGAAAATGTACGCCGTGCTGCCATATGGACTTTGGACCCCCCGGGTATTACTATGGACAGGGCAGACAGCTCCACCAGATACTGTCGACGTCAGACACTGTGGACAGGGCAGACATCAGCTCCACCAGACAATGACGAGGCAGACATCGGCCTTACTGGATACTGTGGACAGGGCAGACATCCGACTCCACTGGACAGGGCAGACATCAGCTCCACCAGACACTGAACAGGGCAGACATCAGCTCCACTGGGCACTGGACAGGGCAGACATCAGCTCCACCAGACTGAAGCTCCCTCGTCTCCTGCAGCTTGTCTAACAAGTGAACTGTATATGCAAGATCATATTGATCAACTGTGGCAGACACGTTTTTCTTTCAATCCATTGATCAGCCTGGTGGCCTTGCCTCGCAGCCTGGTTCTTCGTTGCAGCTCTTCCTCCATCTTGATTCAACAAACAACACTTGCAAACAACTGAAGCTCAATGTTGGATAGGTTCAATCAAACAAAAGCAAAGTAAGTAAGACAAAAGCAAAGACTAAAAAAGATCAGTCATCCGGCCCAGAGGACTATGTTGCGGTACAATACCTGGTTCGGTCGGTTCGGTCTCAAAATGCGCACTGCCGGCGCACAAACGGCCTGGTCGCCGGTCCCAGGTGCGTGGTTGCTGACCCCTCTGAGCGGTGCGTGGTCGCCAGTCCCTCTGAGCGGTGTGTGGTCGCCGGTTCCTCTGAGCGGTGCGTGGTTGCTGATCCCTCCGAGCGGTGCGTAGTCGCCGATCCCTCCGAGCGGTGTGCGGTCGCCGGTCCCTAAGTATCTGGCAACTTCCCTCTGGGACATCCCTGTAGCCAAGTACCTGGAAATGTGGTTAACAAAGTTGAACCAGGTACATTTGATCTGAAAGCAGCCATACGCCAACATACATGCAGGTCAGATACTGAGTGTGCTGACCATGCTAACCACATCTCTTTATTTGGAAATGTTTAGCTCATGGATTCAAATCGACATTGAGAAACTTGGTAGCTAACACATATTTGTAGGCAGATAAATATTGCAGTTCACTTTCCCCCCCCCCCCCCCCCCCCCATGAGCTTTGATTTGTACCCACTATTATGAAAGCAGACCAATATTACTATTGATAATTGGAAATGCCCAATATGAATGTGAAATAAAAAGTTAGTGGGCTTTGGATAGGCTATTATCTTTTGACTTTTGCTGTGCCATAACCAAATTGTATTGACACAAAACAGTACACTGATATGGCCGATTCCAAATTGGTGTTCATGGTTCTTAAGTTGGCAGTTAACAAACTCCAGCTCCTAAAAGTTTGTATGGCCCATGCCATACCTGTCATACTGCATTCTCCATCCTTGTAACGTGCCTTTTCATCAGATTTGTTTGGCCCTTTCAACGCTTGGGAAGGGGACCCTTTCAACAATCACAAAGGGGCCCAGTATTGGTGGAGCAGGTGTCACACTTCTGTACACAACACTGTAGGTAGTGTGATGGGCCTGAACAAGGGACTGGCGGTGCAGCCTGTTTGATGTCACTGGGAGGGTATTTTTCTACGAGTAAATCTTAGGTATCATTCTGATCAGACTTAATGGCTACAAGCGGTAGGGTAGGCCGTCCTGATCAGACTTAATGGCTATGAGCGGTAGGGTAGGCTGTCCCTATCAAACTTCATGGCTATGAGCGGTAGGGTAGAACGTCCCAATGAGAATTAATTAATCATAGTTGCTGTAAAGGTTAAGTCAGGTTCGATTATGTTTATATACCCACCAGTGACGTCATCAAGCTGGCTGCTCCGCTCGCCCCTTGTTCAGGCCTGCCACACTACATGCAGTGCTGTGTACGGGAGTGTGATGCCTGCTCCTCCAATACCGATTACCGGGGGTCCTTTCAATACTCACAAAGGGGCCCTTTCGAGGCGCCATCCCCCTGGACGAAATCCTGGCTACGTGCCTGCCCCAGCGAGGTGCAGGTGAAAGATATCCATAGGTAATCAATGACATGTAGGTAGTAATGCAAAACAAATTACAATCAGAATGTTCATGGTGAATGCAAAATAGTATATTCTAAGCTTTAGTTTTTGCATGACTACTGACCTTATGGTGAGAGCCAGCTTCTCTGCAGGTGTGATGGCCAGTCGGAAGTTGGTGTCCTTACGAAGGGTCGGGTCAAGCATCTTGACGAGATCATCAAATGCACCTGTGCTCATGCGATATGCATGATGGAACGCTTCTGGGTCCCTTCTCTCCGGCGCCCAGAGAGCATTAAACTCTCCAAAATCAGCCCGATACAGCATTGGCTGGCGCACCCAAGTCCTTGACGATTTATCTTCATCCATCATCATCTCCTCCTTATCTGAATCTACAAAAGCCATTATTGCTCGGCTCTAAATTACTCTTAGCCGATCCATCAACGTAAAACACTACAGCACGGAACCGCCTCACCTGTCCGACTCAAGGTAACTTAATAACCGACTGACTGGAACCAAGGTCATAACTCATGAGTTATGAAACACTACAAAACTCTGCATCAACCAAACGTCAACATACAAACAAAATCCCACAACAAAAACGCAGTTATGAATATAGAGCGCGACTTTCGGCACCTACATGTGAAAGCCTGGCGCATCC